>JAQZBX010034629.1:0-24913 GCA_029593785.1 Cabassous unicinctus | reverse complement strand
TAAAGATTTATTTATTTTATTTATCCCCCCCTTGCTGCTTGTGCTGCTGTGTCCATTCGCTGCGTGTCTTCTCTGTGTCTGCTTATCTCCCCCTTGCTGTGAGGTCTTGCCGCATCAGCCCACGGAGGCGATGCGCCCGGGAAGGGAACCCGGGGCCTCTCATATGGTAAACGGGTGCTCTATCCATTGCGCCACACCCGCTTCCTGCTGTGAGGTTGCTGCATCAGCCCACCGCACCGCTCAGGCCGGTGTGCCCTCACAAGGAGGCCTCGGGACGCGAACCCGGGCCTCCCATATGGTAAACGGGGGCTCTAACCACTGAGCCACACCCGCTTCCCTCAAAGATATTCTAGAAAAGATAGAGTATTGTTTGCCACCATGGCCAGACTAAAAAATATCTTGTCCAAGAGTAAAGGCTTCAAGACTGCAGGTGGCCCCTACACAGGGGAAGGCACTTAGGAACTGTAGGCCACCATGGCTACCAGCAATGTCATCTGAAAATACCTAAAGGTGCATTATCTTGTGGAGACACAAGAGGGAATCCTAAGCCATCAGAGAAGAAAGAAGTGTTTTTTCTATATAGCCAATGGAGGAGACAAGGGCATAGCAAGGTAAAAGCCAGAATTGCTGATGCCCAAGTCAAGAGCTGAGGAGCGTGTTGGCCAAGACCGTGATGCCAGAAGCGTGGGAGACTGTGAAAGCCATGCAAGCACAGGACCAGGCAGGTCTAGTTACAGACCTTAGAATTAAGCCACTTTGAGGACTTCAGAAGCAAGGTTTCTCTTTTTACTGTTACAATGGCTCTTCTCTCTAAATTGTATCTTATGCTCCTTTTTATAATTTTAGGAGTGAAAGGAAATGATTCTGCCCAGTTCCTGATTCTCACTCATAAAGGGGTGGTAGTGGGAAAAAAAAGAACAAAACCCTCTAAACCTTAGCATTGAAAAGGGACATGTGTACAGAATCACCAATATTTTTTCCTTCAAAGCTTTGTGTGTGAGTTCGTTTTCTGATACTTGATTACTGTGGTCAGGAAAGCTGAGAATTTGCTTTGTGGTAGGGAGGAAAATGCAAATACATTTTTATTAAATTATAAATAGTGAATTGTCTGTTATATTTTAATGAGTTGTACTAAATCATGGAATCAAAACATTCCAGAAGCCTTTCCTAGACCTTCTAAAGAGCTTACGAAACAGTGCTAAAAACAGGTTTGATGTAAAATGGTCTCTTAGCTCAAAAATCCCGATGGAGCCACACATGTTCACTGCACAGTAGTGTAACTGAAAAAGGTTATTGGTAGAATGAGACCTGGAAAATCTGAGACAACCACATTCAAATGCACACAGAAGAGATTTATTTTTTTTCAAAAGCATAAATTTAGGACTGGTGTATAATTTAGAGGTAGAATTCAGTTCATTTTAAGCAGCTTTCTGGCATATGGTGCCAGCTCTGAAGATGAAGCATTATGGAGCCTCCTGCATTCAGGTTAAATTATGTACCCTTCCTTCCAAGCAGAACCTTTCTAACCAACAAACGAGAGGCAGATGTCCAAAGATAGAAATTTTTTAATAAGGCAATGCCTTCCAACAGCAGCAAAGCAACTAGGGTAAGAATCGTGCCTTTTCTCTCCACCCCACCAAGGCTCCATTCAGTGCCAATATACTATTGTCCCCTCCTTGATCAGTCTGCTGATTTCATTGTTGGAGGCAGAAATGCATTCTCAGGCCCACCCCAGGCCACTGAACGCGTATCTTTGGGAGAAGTTCCAAGGAACCTGTTTTATGAAACTCCCCTAGGCGATTCTTATTCTTACCAAGTTTAAGTACTGTTTTACAACACACAGTACTAGTTCTTAGACACACTAGGTGTACAGTTGAAAGAAAAATACATTAATTTATTCTTTCCTATTTTAGCTCAATTTTTGCTTTTAAAGGTTATTCTACCACATGAGTTCTGGGTCAGCCCTCATTTTATTTACATGTATAAATACAATATATTTATGTAATACGTTACATATCCATATATCAAGAACTATTAGCAAAAAGACCACTGACTAGCCCAAATGCATGCTATAGGGATGCATAATCATCTTACACCAATAAAACATTAATATGCAGAATTATCAATTTTCCATGCCAGAAAATACATTTACCAGCAGCAAATGTGCACATGCATATGTACATGTGTATGTGTGTACATGTGTATGTATGCATACAAATATATATACATATAATCTTTAAATAATTATAAAATGTGGCTATATATGGGCTCCTTAAGATTAGAGATGGCTGAGGTGTCACTTTACTTCCTTTATATCCTTGAAGACACCAATTCATTCAAGATTGAAACACTGTCAGCATCTCAAAAATTGGAGGAAATCTGTTAATATCACTATGAAAAGACTTTGCTCTCTGAACCCCAAACTACAGAATACTGCCCGATCCTACTAATTACACACTTGCCTTCCTTATTCCCTAAGAATCAGACTATTCTTAGTGAGTGTTGCTGACCAACTTTGTTTTAATGTTAGAATTTGGGAAACGAAGTTCAATATTATACACTGAATGAATAAATGAAGATAAAGCAATAGCATTAAAAAAAAGAGAATAAACAGTCCCACTTAACATTACCCTGTATTTAAAGGGGAAAGAGGATAGGCCACTTTTCTATTTCAAATTCAACTTCACAAAGCTACGAAATTCAGAACTCCAGTGTTCGTGAAGAGTGTCTAATTATTCACCTAGAGCAAGACCTCTCATTTTCAAGTATTAACCATGACTCTCAAGAATCTATTTCAAGTTTTGCCTAAACTTCTAAAGAACTGTTTTGACTACCTGTTTAAGTTTTAAGTGCTTATGAACAAAATTCCTTCCCTACCCTCAACTCTTACAGGAGTTCACTATTTTTATCTTCTTTACTTGCCCTGTTCTTCCATGATAGGAAAAAATATATCTGCAGGTAACACTCAAAGGGCAACAGTTCACCATGCCTTTTAATTTCTCCTATAAACCAAAATACTCAAAAATCCACTATTTTCTATAATTAACATTTGATAAATATCTGTGATAGAAAAAAGGGAAGTCTGTTTATTCTGAAATTATTTTAATTTAGAAATAAACATCTTGGAAGAAAAAAAAAATGATACAAAACACAAAACATATAGGCAAATTTTTACTCCATGAGCTTCTCAAACCCTCACTTGTCTACCAATCCAAGATGAAAAACAGATTCTTCCAAAAAGGTGTTCAGCCACCACTGTAAAAGAAAAGAAAAATGACCAATTTTCAATGTATGAAAGAGTTTAATAAGGTATTTGAAATACAATATGCTGCAATTTTATGACATCAAAAGTTGAGAACCACACCTTGACTTTACCCTAGGTAGCATAAAGGGTGGGGGGGGGAGGAAACGACACCGTACTTTAAAAGCTTGGAACCAAACAGGTCCTTAGAGATGAGGAGGTTGCTGGAAAAGGTATATTTTAAAACTCAGAATGCTCATTTTGGAAATATGTTTAATAGTCTAGCATGTTGTTCTTTCTGAACTACAAATACTAATTATGTAATAGGCTACTTGGCTGAAAAGTTTTTCAAGTTGGTGAAAATAAAGAATGAAGATTAGTGCAATGTTTCTCAATCACTGCACCTTACCATAATCATTCAAAAACCTGGCTTAACCATAATGAAAACAAAAAATCACCTTCCTATAGAAGGACCTCAAAGTTTCAAAAGCATAAACATTAAAATTGTATATTCAGATACAAGTTTTAGTGTTGTGATGCTGAGTAAATAAAAATAGTTCCATTTATAGTAGATGAAAATCATAAAATACCACTAAATATATATTTTAATGTTAAGTATTTTAAGTGCTTATGGTTCGGTATTAAAATTTTATTGCTATAGGTAAAATATGCACATCTGCCTAAGTCCTCTAAACTTTAATGTTATGGATATTAATCTGACTGCTATAATTGTATAGAAGAAAAAAAATCATATCACTAGGAAAACAATGAGATGGTAATTCAACCTAATGAAGGAGAAGCCTGTGTTATATTTCATTTACTATCATTGCAAAATGATTTAAACAATGATTTATACTCTTTCACACAGGATAAGATTACTTTTAGTTTTAGAGCAGTCGTGGCATACCATGAAAAGAATAAGTTTTCCGATAACTTTTCTCACAAAATGTTTTATTCTGCCTTTGCTATAAAATAAAAAATACCTAAAGATAGATTTATAACTTCTTAAACATTGAAACAATTTTGGAACTAGAAGAAGCAACTAGCTACCAAAAAGTCTCACTGTTAAGCATGGTAAAAGATATTTTTGTATTTGCTGTGCAAAGTACAATTAAGAGAAAGCAAAATCTCAATACTTGTTTTGATAACCTGTTGAGAACCACTACTCTAATGGACCTCAAGCCAAAAACGGTGGGCAGAGTGCCTTGTTCTAAAAAATACTTTAGCAACAACTCAGATAACAATATATAAGATAATGTGATGCAAAACTGGATTAAATAATACTATGTTGGAGTAAAAATTCAAAAGGTCTCTATTATAAGGGGATCTAGCAATAAAGAATTTACAAGGATAAAGTCTTATTCTTAGGCTGAAAACAAATCAGCACAACTGTTTAAACCCAGGCTGAAGGAGATCTAGCTTAGTAGCAATTTATGAGAAACCATCTAGGCATTTTAGTTGTCAGCAACAACACATCCATAGGAGACATTCGGTTCTAGATACTGGATTTTATGAGGGCTAATGCAATGCAAACGGAAGCATGAAGAGAGGAATGTGGTGTAGAATGGAGTGTTCTCAAACTGAGCCAGAAGGAAAGACAGCTTACACAGTGGCAGGATACAGGTTCCTGAACCAGCCTGCCTGGGCTGCTAGCCATTTGACTCTTAAGTTCCTCTGACTATTCATGCTTCAGTTTCTTCATCATGACAGAATACTCAAACAGAAATCAGGAACCTGGAGCTCAGTGCCACTGGACTACAGCTGTCTCATCAGTAAAAGAAAAGGTGGAAGAATCTCTGCAAAGCCCATGCAACTTAATGCTTCTGTTCTTCTTGCTCCTGCTTCATAGTTTATTTCTTTAAATTGATATGAATCTTGTTTCTGGTGGTAACCACCAACCATTGTTCTTAGTTTTACCCTCTGGACCAACAAATAAGCCACCTTCTCCTTCCTTTTTTGGCACATGAGCACCTTTCAGATTTCTCCCCAGTCTTCATTTTGTATATGTATTTTTTCTTGCTTGCCAGGCATCACTATCTGCCTTGACTCACAGTCATGTCACTGCCTTTCACACTACATTAAGTTTTGAGGCAAACCTATTCCATTATTTAAATACATATCCTACAGAACCTATCTCAGCGCCCTCTTGTACTCATGAAAAACACTGAAAAAAGTGTCTGTCAAATTGACCATCTTCAGTTTACTTTTCTAATGGTGATGATGGTAATAACAATAGCTAACATTCACTGAATAAAAATAAAGTGAACCCAGTGTTTCTCTTTTTTTTTCCTCCCCCTCTCTAATATACTTACAGGTCATTTCCATTAGTATCAACAGCTCATTACAATAAAAACAACAACTATCATTTAATTGCTCACCCCAATTTTTTTTTTAGGGTCTTTACTATAATCCAAGTAGGAACTATTATCCCCCACTGAATAAAATGGGGCATAGAGAAGCTAAGTAAACTACCCAAGGCTATGGCAGCTTTTAAATAAAAGAAACAGAATCTGAACCCAGGAGATCTGTTCCAGGGCTTGAACTCTATATTAATCACCATTGTGATTTCCAGATGGGGAGCATTTCCTCTGCACCTTTAAAGTCAACAAGTGAAGATACAGCATAAAGGGGACTTAGATTTGAATACTGGTTCAGTCACCGAACGCTTGTCACCTTTTGAGAGCCTTTCACTTATTTCCTTGACCTTTTCAAATTGTATTTATTAAAGAAAATAGTTGCACAGACTTGCTGTAAATAAGATGTTAAAGCCCTTTGAACTAGTAAGTACTCAATAAACATCAGTAGAATGTAACAGTCTTAAAAAGTGAAGAGTCATATCTGTGTATTAATGAAATAATCTGTCAACTGAAAATGGTTTCAATTTTCATCCCATCCTAGATATATTTATTACATAAAGTTTACTTACACAATGATGTTATTTATAGGGATATGGATTAGTTTCACAAAAAAGCCAATGAATCCCATTATAGCAAATCCTATCGCTGTTGCCATGGCAATCTTCTGGAATTCTGCATTTAAAAACACAAAATTCAAATTAATTTTTGCATTGCCTCTGCAAGAATGGGGAAAAAAAGATCAGTTACATAAACTTAAGGTGCATTTCTCCTGATTAGTGGATATATAAGAATATACAAAACATAAAATATAAATTTAAATAAGGAAAAAAAATTAACCTTGCTACAAATATTGACTATAAAAGTATAAAACATACTTTTTTTTTTAATACATTATAAGCAATGGGTCCAGTGTCTTCGATATAATGATGGAGTCAAATAAATTGAAAAATCAAATTGGGTTGAGCACTATTTCACAAAAATGTTTTAGATGCTGGCATTCTCAGTTTAATGTTGGTTCCTCAGGAAAGCTTTCTTGACCTACAGACTCAATTAGTCCTCCTATTATGTGTTCTCAAGCCTCCATCTACTTCTCTTACAAAATACTTACCAGAGCATTAATTATAAAAATCATAATTACAAGTATTTGTTTATGACTCTCTTCCCAACGAGATTCTCAGCTCCATGAGAGGGAGGGCTATGATTCCCAGCTCTTAACTCAGGCAGCATTCAATGAATAACTAAAAGTAGACAAATTTTTATATATCTTTTAACACATGAATCATGATAAACAACAAAATAAACTTTCTAGGTTGGTAACAACTATGAAGTTTCATGTTTCAATTTGTTCATGGGGTTGGGGGGTGGCAAGTGCAGAGTAAGGAGGACTCCAAGATTTAAGGATTTCCAAAACAGAAAATGGAAGTGCTAAAAAAATATAGTCATAAAATACAACTAAGCCAAATGTTACATGGAAAGCAAGGGTGTGATATGCTTATACCATCTGAAAATACATAAAACGGAAAATTTTAGGTAACAAAGACTGTACAAGATTTAGGAAGAAATGACAATGATAAAAATAAATCAATAAAAATGTGGATAAAAGTAATGCAACAGTTTTTAACCAGAAAAATAAGTCAATCAAATGAATGGCTTAGAAAGTGCAAGATTTTATTTTTTCTGTCATTTTAAAGCTATTACCTTTTCTGTCAGGTTTGGTGCATCTTTTAACCAGTCGAATTGAGTCCTTCACAAACTGCCGACTTGGCTCAACAAACTGCATTACTTGATCCATGATCGCCTGTTTAAAAAAAAAATTAAAGAACAAAAACTACTCACTGGTATTATTTATCGTGTAGCAAGGATTTGCTCAGTTAGTTAAATCAAGATTTAAATGAGACCAGACACGAATGTAAGCCTGATATGGGTCAACTCCATCTCATAAAATAATACAAAACAAAAAATGCAGACTCCAAGCCTCAACTGCCATTATTTTTGTAAACTCCAGCTAAGATCAGCTCAAAGGCAATAAGAAAAGCATAGTTTTACCGGTGTTCTCCTCATTAATACAAGACCGCAGTCTTTGTATAAAAGGGTACCTCTGTGTATGGAAACGTTGAGCCAACAACACATCTATTCCTTACCCACCCTGCAATCCAATATTCTCTACATTTTATTTTATATAGTGCAGTGAATGCCAACTATGGTGCTGCAAGAGCTTAGAGTAGAAGTAACAAACTAATTGTTCTAAAATATGCCCATGCAACATTTTAGAAAAATGTATATGTGAGGAATACATGTATTTAGATACATATCAATAATTTTCAAACGTTCAAAAATACAAAGATTGGCTAAAGCAAGGTCCAGATTCTAGAATCTATTACCTAAACTCAACGCAATCCTTTATGTCTGCACATTCCTTTCAAGAAACAGAGCTCTATATTTTATCACATAGGTAGTTTTGCCCAATGGAAACATCACCAAGCTTAGAAAGCTTGAGGGCAGGATTAATACTTGGTTTTTACTATATCACCAAGCTTAGAACAGTGGCCAGGCACATACATGTTCAATAAAAACTTGCTGAATCAATGGATGAGAGCCACTTCGAGAGCAAGTGGTCACTCAAATTCCTGGCTATGAAAGGTAACCTCTCTCAGCGCAGTTTCCTCACGTGGGGTGGGCAGTGGAGAATTAAATGGAATAACATATAGTTAGTATACCAGGAATTCTATAAATATAGTGGGCCAATTATGTTGGGTCCCTCCCAAAACAGAGTAATCCCTGTTTTCTCAGTGTTCCACTTAACTTTGTGCTTCAAATCCTGTGGACTTATACTTCACGCAATCGCAGACATCACGGTGAAAGCCAAGGACCCTTTCAATCCAGAGAAATGCACATACCCAACCACTGCATTCCACGTCGGGGGAGGGGATCCAGGCACCCAGTAAGACCTCGATTTAGAATCGTCCCATTCTCCCGCTGACCCCACAGAATTTCAGCCCTTCCAACGCCAACCCCGAAGGGGCCCCCGGCGGCAGGCAACCGTCGCTAACTAAAGAAGACGCTGGACGCTCCCAGGGAGGCCAGGCCTGAGCGGCGAGGAAGCCCGGGCCGGGACGCTGAGCCCCGCCGAGGCCCCTCCCGAGAGCCCGGGCCCGGTCCATGTGAGCGAACGGGTCTCACTTCCCCCTCCACGGCCCCGCGCAGACCCCCGGCTCACCCACACCCGTCACCCCTGCGAGTCGAAAGGGCCAGCAGACCCGGACCGACCCACGACCACCGTAAAGTACGCTCACCTGCCCGTTGCCGGCCGAGACGCCAGGGACACGTAGCACAACAGCGGACGGACCGAGGCCCACCGGAACCGGAAACGCGTCTCCGTCTCAGAGCCCGCCCACTCCTCCGTCCATTGGCCCCTTACAGGGAGGCCCCAGTGCGCAGGCGCCGATGCAGCGTGCCGTGAGCTTTGTTCGGCTTTCCGGAAGTCAACGCCTGAGCGGCTTGGTAGTCGGCTACCTGCGGTAGTTGCCTCTTTTGCGGGTCGACTGTCGGGTCCTCTCGGCTTCCTCGGCTCGGATTGCGATGCGACTTCGTCCTCTCCCTGTTCCCATAAGAGCCCCTGGCCTTGTGCGGTACCTGCTGTCAGGCCCGTAGCTAGGTAAAGCTTGGCCAAGTGGGTTCCATTGAGTGGGATGATCGATTTTTCTTGAACCTTTCTTTCCTGAGGGTATCCAGAGTTGCGTGTCAGCTGGCTGTACATAAATTTTGCAGTTACATAATTTCGTTGGCCAAAATGAGGCTTATAAGCAAAATTATATTATAACCGCCCTAACTCAAAATATTCTCCCCACCCCCAAAACGTGCCCACTTTCCTGTAAGAGCGCTGGAATTGAGGCCATATTTGGTATACTCCAGGTTTGTTTTGGGAAAAGTGTTTATAACGTATATAGGCCATCTGACTTCGTGTTTTGCCGAGAATATTCCGAACCCAGACATTGGTTGACTGGTGAGCATGCCTGGTCAGACGTATGTGATTTTATGTACATAGAATGAAACATTCTTTTCACAAGTATTTATTGAGCATCTACTATATGTAACACTTTATTAGGTATTGTGCATAAGTCAGACATTTCATACTACCCTCTTGGAGCGGATGGCCTAGTAAGGGAATTTTAAGGTGTAGGGAGGGGAACAGGCAAATAAAATAATTATAAAATTAATATAAACTCTCTAAAGCAAATAGAGTGTTGTGGGGGGGGTGGAAATAAGGAGGGTGGGTTAATTCAGGATTTCCTCAGATGTTCATTATAGGCTTCTAAGAAGATGACACAAGGACAGAAATCCTAGGGATGAAGAATTAGGAAGTCACAGCCCAGTCCATTTAGAATTTAAAAGTGACCATTAAAACGAAGGCAAGGTCAAAGGTATGCTATGAACCATGGTTGGTGGTAATAGTCTGATAATACCATCTCATAATCTGTAACAGATATTCCACCATGGTGTGGTGTGTTGGTGAAGGGGTGTTGTATGGGAATTCTACACTTGTGTGTGATTGTTTTGGAAGTTCACAAACTCTGTAATAAAAATATATTTTAAAAAGTGATAGGATGGGTTGGGGGAAAAACACACCAAATGTAAGGTATGGACTATAGTTATAGAATATTTTGATGATGCTCTTGCATAATTTGTTACAAATGTTTCACAACAAGGTGTTGGAAAGGTGATGTATGGGACCCCTGTATGATGTTATGAATGTTTATTTTGTAAGTTCACAATTTTTACTATGCACTTATTATTTATGTATGTTCATGTATGAATGATATAGTTCAATGAAAAAATATTTTTTTAAAATTGTCAAAAAAAAAAAAAAAACTAAGGCAAGGTATATATAGAGAGAGAGCGTGTGGTTATGGACCACCTGTAATAGACTCACTAGAGAATGTTAAAAATTTCACAAAGAGGTTTCTGACCCCTAACCCAGATCCACTGAATCAGAATAACTGGAGGTTTGGGAATTGGCAAGCTACATTTTAAAGAAGTTTACCAGGTAGTTTTAGATACTGAAGTTTAACAAGTACTGAAAGCTCTAACATCTTTCTGAACTCCTAAGCTATATATAGTCTTTCCTGTCTTACCCTTGTCATTCTCCCTTAGGATAAGAGAGGAAATACAATGCACAGATCTCTGAGCTTTAAAAGGGTTTTTGTTCTGCTTCATATCCAGCATATACTATAGTCATGCCCTGTGAAACCAATATTAACAGGCTTTAGTATTTTGGTTTGAAATGGGGACACAAACCATAATCATACCATCACATATTTGAAAAACTGAGGCCCTTACCTAGAAAAAAAGGATCACCATCACCTTAACCTTCATTGCCACAGACCACTGAGCTGAAACATTAGAGTGCCAAATGAACTTTCTGACCTTTGATGTTTGGATGAGTTTATCACATCAGTAATTTCAGTTTTCCAGAGTTCTCCTTGAATTCAGAGTTTATGAACATAGATTTTGGAAATGCCAAATAGTGTACGGTCAGAACACAGCCTTTGACTTTGGAAGGGGTAATGGAACTGTATGATTGCAAGACTAATATAGTCTTTGAGAATTAATACAACATTAAGAAGACTATAAAGTTAAGAATGCAACCACTTAAAAAAAAAAAAAAGACCTTCAATGAGATACAGCTGAAAAGTCAGTCATTAGACTGCCATTCAAAGAAATATGCGGTCAACATAGAAGATAAGAAAGAAAGAAGAGGGGAAAAAAACAGTTAAACATATAGTAAAATGTTAGAACAAAATCTAACCATATCTTTAATTTCATTACATTTAAATGGACTAATCACTCCATTTAAAAAATCAAAAAGGATTTAAAAGATAACACAAAATTCCAATGTATACTGACTGCAAGAGATGCACTTTAAACGTAAAGATGTATGGACTGCAATTCAATAAATGAAAATGCAGGTTATAAGAATTCATTAGAATTTGCTATCTGGGTTTGTTAGTATAATCATATCAGATGAAATAGACTTTAGAATTGGGAATTACTGAAGATAAAAAGGGACATTTCATAATGATTTATCAATTCACTGGAAAGGTATAACACTCATAAATTTGTGTGCTCCTAATAATAGAGCTTCAAAATACATGAAACAAAGATTAACAATTAAAGAGATAAATAAGCATATCTACAGACAAATAGGAGATTTTTTAAAAATCCTCTCAGCAACAACTTAAAGATTTAGGAAAAAAAATCAGTAAAGAAATAGAAGCTCTGAACAACTCTTATCAAACACTGTTACCTAATTGCTCCATAGATGGGACACGTCCCCTCAGAACTGCAAAATACACATTCTTTTCAAGTGCACATAGTAACTACAGTAAGAACATATGCTGGGCCATAAAAAAAGTCTTAATAAATATAAAAGGGTCAAATCATTGTTTTCTCTGACCACTGTGTAATTAAATTAGAAATCAATAACATAACTAGAAAAATCCCAAGTATTTGGAAATTAAACAGCACACTTCTAAATAATCTATGAGTCAAAGGAGAAATCACTGAAATTAGAAAACTCTTTGAACTGAATGATACGGAATATATATCAAACCACAAGATACCACTACATACCCATAAGAATGGTTAAAATTTAAAGGTTGACACCAAATCTGGGCAAAAATGTGGAGCAAACATAACTCTTATTGTTGGTAGGAATGTAAAATGGTACATACAATCCCTTTGAAAAAAGGTCTAGCAGTTTCTTATAAAACTAAGCATATACTACTCTATAATTCTGCAACTCCAATTCTATGTGTTTGCTTAAGAGAAATGAAAATAAATTCACAAAGACTTTAACAAGAATATATGTAGCATCTTTATTCATGATAGTATTTAGTATAAAAAAACAAAACACGGTTCAGGGGTTCATCAATAGAACATACAAGTAGAGTCTCACAATGGAATACTAACTCAACAATTAAAAGAAAAACAAAACACAACTATGCAACAACATAAATGAATATCAAAAACATTTTGGCGAGTAAAAGAAGCCTTACATGAAAGTGTGCATAAATTCCATTTGCAAGAAGTTATAGACAAGACAAACTAATATATGATTGCAAAACAAACATTGCAGTGTCTGCCTCTGGGGGTGTGGGAATGAGAAGTGGCACAAGGGAACTTTGAGGTGAAGGTAATATTCTGTATTTTGACAGGAATTAAAGTTACACAGCTGTCTGCATTTGTCACAGCTCATCAAATAGTACTTCTTAAGATCTGTGCATTCCACTTTGTGTAAAGTTTACCTAAAAAAATTTAACACTGTAAACAAATATTGAACTCTGGCTAATGATGTCACTGCTGAGGTATTTAGGTATCTGCACCTTATTTTGAAATGAATTTAAAACATGAATTCAGGTTGGATAGAGGAATAGATGGATAGGTGATAAAGCAATAAAATGTTAATTGTAGACTTTTAATGGTGGTCTGTGGGTAGTCACTGAACAATTTAACTTTTCTCTCTGAAATTTTTCATAATAAAATGAAAAAGTATAAGATCTCTGAATTTTTTTAAACTTTTTACGTAAATGATGAATATAAATTGTGAGTATCAACAGTAGAAATTTTAAATTGTCTCAAAATCCCTCAATTAAAAAATATCAAAGTGAAATATGAATAATGTTGCTTGAGATAAGCTGAATTAATGTTCCATTTGGATTTTTGAGTCTCTCCCTGAAGAAGGGAAAAGTTAAAAAAAAAAACTTGTATAGATAAAGGATTTTTTTAAAACACCAAGCTCAAATAATGAAGTCTTCTGGGGCATTGAAATAGCCACGTTAATACTTTTACCAGAGTTTGTCTTTTTGTTCCTTTAAATTATTTTTTTTTTAAAGATGCTTAGATTACAGAAATATAGCGTTTGGATGCAAATGGGGTATATGATGTTTTTATGATTATTTTACATCCAGGCAAAAGCTCTTTACTTATTTGAAAGAAAGTTCAAAATTAAATCTCTACATCTTCTTTTATTGAATTTCAAAATGGGTATTGAAAGCATATATAGCTAGAGATCTGTAATTCAGGAAGTTCTATTGCTTACAAAACAGTAAATATTCTACCATATGATGCAATAGAAATACATATATGTATGTATGCCTAGAAAAAGTCTTTTAAAACTATTTTTACATTCTTTTTTAGAGCAATAAGATAGGTCATAATGGAAAGCAAGCACTAGTACAACTATACCATATCCTGGCAATCTCAGGAAATGATGCCTCATATGCAGTTAGTGGAACGAATCCACAACACTGTTCAACTCAAGATACAGAAACAAACGCTAGTTATATAGCTTACCATTCCAATTTTGACATCACCTACCCTTCCCTGACTTGAAGTTGCCCCACCAGTCCCAATCTCTTGTTTCCTTACTTCAACTATGCTTAAATATTTTTATTCACTTATCTATAATTCTGTTACATTCTGTCCCTCCTTTGATTCTTTTTCTACTTTTTTTTTTTTTTTCCTTCCTTCTAATCTAGGTCCCTTTTCTTGGGAATTTGTAGTTTATTTCTTCTCTAAAACAAATAGTAGTTTTATGCAATAAGCACCTCACAACTAAAATGGTCAGAAGGTGGGAAGGAGAGAGGCTCTCCTAACACCTGCCTTTTGGTGTGTTATTTCATTTAAGTGTCATAAACTGGGCTAGCTATATATTTTTTTAAAAGATGAAGCTGAAGCTCAGAGGCATGAAGTATAACAAACATAGGGTTGAATACAGGGGGTGGAGTGTCATAAAAGTTATAAAAGAGTTAACAGATACCCAGGAAAAATAAAGAGTGGTCATAGATACAAAGAAATCATTGGGGCAGAAACATTTTAGAGTTAAATGTGTCATCAAGCCAAAAGTCTTCTCTCTACCTTAAATAATTTTTGGAAAAAAAGTGAGGTTTCACATACTATAAAAAAGTTATTCTATTTTTTGAAGGAAAAAAGCAACTATAATAAGGCAGTGTAGCTTAATATCAATCAGAAGATGACTTGAGAAATTTAGATGTCATATACTTAATCATCAGTGACCCCATATTGTCAATTCTAATAAACAGTTTTCATTAGTTTTTTACAGCATTTGACATCATTGACACCATTGATGTGACAGCTGGAATTTTGTGCATTCCAGGAAAGATTAAGTTCTTGAACTAATACATTCCTGTGAGTGTGGGGCCCTTTGACTGCATTAAATTCAGTTAAGGGTCCTTTGATTAGATTATTTGATTCAATCACTTTAGGGCTTTTTAAAAAAATTTAATCAGTTTTTTTATACATATTAATAAAGCATACAATCTATCCATGTGTACATTCAATAGTATTTGGTATAATAACATAGTTGAGCATTCATCAGTTCAATCACCATTAGAGTATTTTCTTTATTCCAATATTAATAGTTAATAATTAAAAAAACACAGACAACTGTGCCACTTAATATTCACCTCTCAATCTCTCTAAGCTTCCCCTGCAATACATAGCTATTTCATTTATGTTGCTGTAATTTATTTTGTACATTCATATTTTTCTTAAGCATTGTTTTTCAATTTTATTGATACATATTAATAAAGCATAAATTCATCCAAAGAGTACAATCAGTGGTATTAGGTTTAATCACATGTTTGTGCATTCATCACCTCAATCACTCCCAGAGCACTTTCATTATTCCAGTAATAATAATAAAAAGCAAACAAAACTTCACTCTCAATTGCTATGCCTCTCCTGGCGTACATAGCTGCTCTTCTTTTTCCTTCTCTCTAGTATATTTGTATTTATATTTTGTAAAAACAGTCATATATGCAATATCATCCATATTTGTGTTTTACTTGAGGTTTTACTATTTTACACATTTCCATGTTACAGTTTTTAGCTTTCCTTCTAGTAACATACATGACCTTAGACTTTCCTTTTCCAACCATTGTCCTGCCCATACAATAGCACTGCTAGTTACAAACACCATGACATGCTTTAACCATTTCTATTCATTTCCAAAGATTTACAAACAACCTTTTTAACAGTTCTGCGCAGATTAACCCTCAGCTTTGCATTCTCTAACCTCCTTCTATTTTCTGGTGATCTATATTCTAATTATTAACTCTATGAGTTTACACAATATATTTAGTTCATAATAGCACATCATACAGTATTTTCCTTTTGTGTCTGGCTTGTTTCACTCAACATAATGTCCTCCAGGTTCATCCATGTTGTCATATGCTTCACGAGAAGCAGACAAAATATTGACAAGATTAAATCACAACTCTAATTCTGGGTTTGAGTTGGAAATACCAATATGAATCTAAGAGGCATTTTATTTGCAAACAGCCAACAAACAAAATTTCCTAGTCTGTCTACTAAAAAGGGCTAGAAACAATGATCAACCCAGTAGCAATGAGCTGCTAGTGCCCAGAATGTGGTTTCTAAATACCATTTTCTAGTCAAAGAAACCAAAGCTGATTCCAAGTCAGGGGCAGGAAAAATACAAAATGAATCTGGAATGTTGTATTATAGAAGACTACTAAAGTGTCAAAAGGCCTCAAAAGCTAACCTGAAAAAGCTCCTGTTGGCCAAAGATGGGACAATTTGAACATCCGAAAGTATAACTGCATGGATTGAAACACATTGAATATATTTAAATCCATTTGTTTATAATGATATTTTTAAAACTTAGTCATAGACTAGAAGGGAGCTCTCTCAACATGATGAAGGGCATGTATGAAAAACCCTCAGCAAATGGAATAGTCGATGGTGAAAGACTGAAAGCGTTTTCCCTAAGATCAGAAACAACACAAGAATGCCTGCTGTAACCACTATGATTCAACATTGTACTGGAAATTCTAGACAGAGTAATCAGGAAAGAAAAAGTAATGAAAGACATCCAAATTGGAAAGATCCTTTGGAGAATGGACTGAGAATCAAGCATTTATCCTGATTTTCCTATACTATCTAACCATTCATGAGAGGGAGCTTCTCTTTATAAAATTATTCCAGCAAATAAATAATAACAAAATTATATAGTTAGACTGTAACCTTTTTGTTATAAATTAATGGATCTGGACTAGGGATCAGGTCATCAAACATTTCCAGCAAAAGGCCAGATAATAAATATATTAGGCTTGCAGAAAATATGTAAATAAATGGATGTGGCTCTGTTCCAATAAACTTTTTTTTACAAAAACAGGCTGAGGGTCAGATTTGGCCTGTGGGCCATATAGTTTGCTGACCCTGATCTACGCAATGCTCATCAAAGACCAGTAACATCACAAAAGAGAGGATCAGATGCTTTTCTGATGGAAGAACACAATGGTGCCTATGATATAGCCTTGTCAAAAAAAAAAAAAAAAGTAAATAATTAAACCTAGCCTTAAGTTTCTCATCAAACCTCTATATCTAAGCATCAATTTACAGGAAATATAGAGACAGAATATATTAACCAACATTACCAATGTACATCCAGAAAAATGCACATTATGAAAAACTCTAGAAGACAAATGACCCAGGACATATCAACCAGTGACAAAGTATACATCTCATTTATTTTATCCTGATTCAATAAACAAGCTGGTACTTTTCTTCACACACATACAAATGACATTTTATAATCCTGAAAACTATTGCTTATAATTTAGGGGTGTTACTGCTGATGTCCTAAGCTCCTGCCCTAGGAGCTCAAGAGTTGCACGCTGGGGAGTGGGGAGGATGGTCACCACTTCGGCCGCCTCAGAAAGTGTTGTTTATAGTAATTAGGTCTGGTTGTCAGTTTTTTGGTTGATGCAGCATTTTAATCCCTCAGCTAGGGAGAGGCAGGGGGAAAGTAAGTGGGCGATTTCTGCCTAAATCCCCAAATTGTGGCACTGTTTCAGAGGGAAGAAGATGTATAAGCCAACATAGTGTCATAATCTAACCACGTGTTATGTACCTGGAACAAATTCCATCCATATTTGAGCATACGGCTGAGTATTACCTTCAGTTTTCCAGGTTGTCGAGTACATCTTTTTCGGAACATTCGTGACTACTTTTGAAATAACATTTTTGTTTTGGTAAAAGTAATAGATGCTAAATATTTTTAAATTTGGATAATACAGACAGGTACAAAGAAAAATGTAAAAACCATCCACCGTCCTTCATCTAGTAAAAACCTTCATTTGGTATTAAAAACTTCATGAACTAGCGAACCTCACTCCTTTCTCTCTGTATAGAAATAAGAATATCTCAAGGTATATAGCTAGAAAAATATATATGTAATAAAAATATATTAAAATGACATTGTATAAAATAGCAAAGTTAACTGTAACTGAAGGAAAATGAACTAAAATGAAATAATTTCTCAGGTTCTGATGAATGTGAGAGAAACATTTCTTCACCACATGTGGTCTTGCTCTTAAATTATCTTGTAGATTTAGAAAAATTGTGGAAAACATTAAGTGGCTGTAGTTATTATAAGATATATATTCTGACAGTTTTAATTATGTACAGTAAAGTGGACTCCCTGCTGTGACAAGACAATTAACACACTTCCTCCCACTCACCCTTCCCCCCCTTTTTTGTTAATGTTTTGGAATACTCCCTAAATGAGGGATGATTCTCTTGGTGAAATCTGCATTAACTCTTTTAAAAACAAGGTCAAAATTTTAGGACCCTGAGAGAGAGAGAGAAACCAAAGGTTTCTCCCATTGTTCCCTTTACTAGCTTCCATCTAAAACTGTGGTAAGCAGCTTCCACACCCCCACACTGTTTCCCTCTACCAGTCAAGCTTTCTTTGCAAGATTCTGAGCATTCCAGCAACTGCTCCTGAGACAATGGGATGGACAGAAATGGGTTTGCCCACAACCCGAGTCACAACCAGCTGACTTATTTAAAGACAGTCCCTGGACTTAAATAATGGAACACGATGTCCTATCACATTTTCTTTACATTGGGGGCCCAGAGGCAAGTTTGTATTGCTTTTTTTTTCTTTTTTGTCCTCCTATTTCGTAAAAGAACTGTTAAAAGAGCAAGACAAGTGCAATTTTTGGACCCAGAAAGTAATCTCATAGGAACATAAAAATCATTAAATGTTCTCATCCATTGTTGCAATGTATAATTAACCTTTCAGGAAGAAATGTACAGAGCTTTGTGAAAACTTACATTAGTGAAAGGGATCACTGTTTTTAACTTCATTTTTTAATTATTTTTATTATTTATTTCTTGGTCAGTTAAATTTCATTGTCAAGTAGTTTTTTTGTTTTAAAAAGAGGGTTTTATGGGTGGACTGTTTCCTAAGTTCATGCATATTTGAATTATACCTCTCTTTAAGCTTTAGTGACTTGAGTGTATATAAAATCAGGTATCACTTTCTTTTATAACACTTAGCTTAGCTAAAACAAAATTACTCCATTATTTTCAGCCCTAAGTTTACTAAAATGAAATATGACACTGGCCTGATTCTTCCCATCTTACTTTGTCCCTTTTATATGATTAAAGAATTCTTTCACTACCCCTGAAATTCAATGACACACAGGTTATGCCTCAATGAAAATATTCCCTATTGTATTTGATTTTTACTTCAACTTAGGGAAATTCAGGGTTCTTAAATTTATAATACTTTTTTCTTTGATCTGTTGAGATAGCTGTTTAAGGAGATAAGCCTTTTGTTAGCTTTTCTTTGTTCTTTATATATTATTCTTAATTGTTTACCTTGTTTTCCTTTGTACTCCTTGTGATTTGCTCAAGACTTTTTGCTCTTATATTCAGTTTTTACCTGTCTATTCTGTTTCTTACTGTTTCTAATTTATTTGTTCTCTGATATTATTTTAGTTCTGTCTTTTTTCTTTAGTGTCACAGTCCTTCCTTTGCATCCATTCTATTTCTTAAAAATGATTTCACTGATGGGAAATTACATTATGAAGTTCATGTCCTTGTTAAGATGCTATCACAGAAAGCAGTTGCAGAGAATTTCCTTCCATTTCTTCAAAATTGATACTCTTTTAGGTTCTTTCTGTCTTCCAAATGCTATTGTCATTTCCCTACCTATGTATCTTTCAGTAGTGTATTTGTATAATTTAAACAGCTTTCTTTAAAAATGTTTATTATAAAATTTTGAAGTGCAAAAATAAAGAGTCTGGTATAATTACGGCACTTCTCTTTCCATCTTGAATCATCCTCCCTTTTCAGAGTCTTGTTTCTTCCCTGAGAACTATCATTTGAGAGCTGCATATTGCTTTTATTGATTTCTCTGTTGCCTGAAGATGTAGAGAAATGGTATTGGCCTGCCGCTAGCTGTATATTTCCATTGCTGGAGGACATGAATTCTGTTCTGTCTTCTGAAGTCCAGTGGCATGCCCAATCCTGGGATTCTCATGTGGTCCAGAGTACCCCGTTACTGTGCGGGAAACTCTTAGTCTCAGGCCCTGTCCAGTTCCACACATCTGTGGTCTTTCTGTGACAGGAAGAGGCTTCCACTCTCCAGGCCATCTCCTTGAATTGTGCCTGGCCTTCCTGTCTCCACAATAAGAAATATTCATGGCAATTATCAGAATTTTATTCACCCCCTGTAATGGTTAGGCTAATGTGTCAACTCGGCCAGGTAATTGTGTCCAGGTGTTTGTTCCAACAAGCCCTGGGCTAATTGTAATACAAGAGCATTTATGGACTTCAATCACCAGTTAGTTTACTGCGTGGATGGCTGATTACATCTGCATCAATCAGGGAGATTACATCATCAATGGCTGGCGCTTTTATCCAATCAGTTGAATGGCTTAAAAGGGGAAGTGATTTCAACATTCAGAGAGAATTTCCCAGGTCTTCGTTGGACAGGCAACTTCTCCCAGAAACTCATCAACGACCCTTCGTTGGACTTTCATCGGAGCCACTGGTTTGCAGCCTGCCTGTGGAACCTGGACTTGTGCATCCCCACGGTTGCGTGAGAGACTCTTTTAAAATCTCATATCATTGACGGATATCTCCTGTTGATTCTGTTTCCCGAGAGAACCCTGACTAATACACCCCCTTTCTGGGGCTTGGGGTCAAGGTTAGGGAGCAGTAACAGACTGAACCAGAATCTTCATTTCTTAACTTTTCCCACTGCTTACTGAAGTTTATGGCATGAATTTGTATGCATTTCCTTATATAGTTCTCGTTCTTAAATTTATTTGCAGCTCTTAGTAATTCTTGTTCATTACATTAGATATTGGAAGAAGTGAATTCTGGGCTGTTGTGTTACTTCACAATTGTTACTGTTTTAATAAGAAGGGAGAAGATAAAAATATCAGGGCTGATATGTTGTGATCCTTTTAACCCCAAAGTGCTCTTTACTCTTTAACTGGAAAATACAGTGATCTCTACACAATTCCAAGAAGGCAGTTAAGTCCTGCTTTTTAGCTTCCACTCACTTTCCCTGAACTTCTCTTAGCAGCTACCCTATGCTAATTTGATGCAATAGGAGTAATTAAGCCCTTAAGAAACCTAACTGTTCTAGCCTGGGATAATGCTAAGAACAGTGGAGAGAAAACAAAATAATAGCAAAAATGTCAAAACCAGAAGGAATGTTAAAAGTGAAAAGAGTGAAAAGTTCAAGTGCATATTTTTACAGAAAGAAATGGAAGCAAGTGAAGAAAATAATTGAGTCCTGGCTTTTTAACCGAGCTTCCTAACTCCCATAGCAGATTTTTTTCCATTTTACCTATTTTTCTCCACCACTCCATGTTGGCACTCTAGGTGGTTGCTTTCTTGTAAGTCATTTAGAAATGGGAAATTTAAGACCTAGCTCTCGGTTTTAGTTATTTTACCCTAAAGGGTAAGTATCAAGAAAGAACATAATTCATTCACTATACAGGAGAACCATCTCACTGCAACATACAGTTCCTTCAATTATAACTGGTGTTGATTCCACGGATTTTAATGTTTCCTCCTTTCTTATTGTTCGTTGTGTCCCACTGAAACTGATAGTGCTGTCACGAGCTCTATCAAGGGTTTGGAACATCCCAAATGAAGGAAGACCATTGGTTTGCTCAGGAGTGTACAAGGGGAAGTGGATGTGGCTCAAGTGATTGGGCTCCCGTCTACCATATAGGAGGTCCAAGGTTCAATTCCCGGGGCCTCCTGGTGAAGGGAAGCTGGCCCACACGGAGAGCTGGCCCATGTAGAGTGCTGGCCCGTGCAGGAGTGCTGGCCCATGTGGAGAGCTGGCACAGCAAGAGGATACAACTAAAAGATGCAGAGGAGAGACAATAAGAGACGCAGCAGACCAGGGAGCTGAGGTGGCGCAAGAGATTGAGCAGCTACTCTCCCACTCCGGAAGGTCCCAGGATCAGTTCCCAGTGCTGCCTAAAGAGAGGACAAGTGGACACAGAAGAACACACAGCGAATGGACACAGAGCAGACAGCGAGCGCAAAACAACAAGGGGGGGAGGAATAAATAAGTCTTTTTAAAAAAAAGGTGTACAAGGACTTTAATTTCCACCATGATGGAGAAAGTGAGATCAGACTGCCCTCTCACCTTCCCAATATAAAAAATGAGAGAACTGAACAAAATATATGAAAGAACTGTTTTCAGACATAGGGAAACAGGAAGAACAAGACTATGATCCATAGGAGAAAGGCAAAAAAATAAAGGGGGTTCTAAAATCACCCCAGCATTCTGCCTTAAAGGTTCCAAAGCAAAGCCATGAGGTAGGGAGAAGGGTCCTGCGTAGTGTATGGTGGTCTCATTGAGCTAAGGAGACAAATACTAGAGATCAGGAAGTCTGGTATGTCTGGAATTTCCAGGGTCACACAGCATGGAAGAGAAAGCTAGATGGAGAATGTTGTTGAAATCTGCAATGATAAAAACCAAACTATGCTTATGTAAGATGAAACTCCACAAGGCTGGGCCAAGAACGACCAGGAGGAATTCCTAGAGAACACACAGGTCTGGGAGACATCCAAGTCCTGGGCAGCCAAAACGGAGAGACCTTGTTGAATATATGAGACATTCAGTAGAAACTGAGGAAGGTTGACACTTTAGTAGTAGGGCTGAATTAACCATAGATAAGAGGTTACTCAAGACATTTCCTAAAAAAAAAAAACACAAACATATAATCAAGACTTGAAAGAATCAAGTTTATCTGTAAGTAACCTAACTGCCCACCTGGAATACAGCTAACACTCAGAATGAAAAATTCACAGTGCTCAGCATTCAATAAAAAATATTAAACTTGTAAAACAGCAGAAAAATGTAACCCATAACCAGGGGAAAACTCCGACTATAGAAACATGCAGAAATGACAGAGGTGGTGGAATTAATACAGTGACTTCAAAAACAATTATTATAAAGGTGCTTAGTGATTTAAAGGAAAACAAGCATAATGAAAAGAACCGGCCAAATGGAACTTCTAGAGCTAAAAAAAAACAGTATCCACAGTGAAAAAGTCACAGTATTGGAATAACCTCCAATGAGATCTACAGAAACAAAGACCAGTAAACCTGAACTCCTAGCAGTAGAAAGTACCCCAACAAAAGTGCAGAGAGGAAAGATTAAAAATGAATGAACCAAACATCAGTGCCCTATGAACAGAAGCATGCTGGTAAATTTACCAACTGATTCGCCGAGGAGAAAAAAGCCCTGATTATAGCATTGGTCAGTTTTCATGCTGACATCTCTGAACACAAAATTTTCCAAATTTAAACTGACAGATCAAATAAGTTCGAAAAACCCAAGGAGAAGAAACAGTAGAAAACCACAGCCAAGTATATAATAATCAAATTTATGAAAGCCAATGATAAAAATAAAATCTTAAAAGGAGTTAAAAAGTACACATATGTACAGAGGAACAAAGACAAGCCTGAGTGCAGGCGTATCCTCTGAAACAAGAAAAAGGCCAGAACCAGGTCCTAAACGGCTGGGAACAAAACATGAACCTAACTTCTATATCCTTTGGAAATGTGTTTCACAAGCGAATGATCTAAGCTTTCCACCGTAGAATTCTAGAAAATAAAAGAACATTAAGTCCAAAGTAAATAGAAGGAAGCAAAAAGTAAAGATGAGTTAAAATTAATTAATTAGACCAGAGGTCAGCAAACTATAACTTGTCGGCAAAATCTGGCCTACCCACCTGTTGTTTTTCTTTTCCTCCTACGACCTGTTTTTGTAAATAAAATTTTATTTGAACACAACCATACTCATTCAGCTACTTATTGCCTAATGCTTCCTTAGACATCCTAAGGCCCATAAATCTAAAATATTTACTATCTGGCTCTTTACAGAAAATGTTTACTGCCCCTGAAATAGACAGTAGTGATAAATCAATGAAACCAAAAGCCAGATTCTTTAATAAGGTATTCTGATAAGAAAAAGAGAGAAAACACAAATTTCCAATATCAGGGATGAAAGAGAACACAACACTACCAATCTTAAAGACATTTGAAAAAGTAATAAGAGAGGAGAACAAGCAAATTTATGCCATTAAATTTGATAACTTGGAAGAAATGGACAAATTCCTTGCAAGACAAATTACAAATAGAAATTCTGAATATCCCTATATATATTAAAGAAATTGAATTCATAATTCAAAACCTGCCCATAGGGAAAATTCAAACCCAAATAGCTTCATTGTTGAATTCTACCAAACATTTAAGGAAGAAAGAATAATAAATAATACATAAACTCTCAGAAAATAAAGGAGAGGAAACCCCTCCCAAATCAATTTTTTAAGCTACCTACTTCAAGAATTAGAGCTACAGCAAGCAAGACAGTGTCATATTGTCCTAAGTTTTGATAGAAAACAGGGAGGCCAGAAGTAGAGCCACACGAGTATGTCTGATTTATTTTCAAGAAAGGTACCAGGGTAGTTCAATGGAGAAAAGGATGGTCTTTTTAAGAAATGGTGCTGGCAAAATTGGATAGCCATATGGCATTTACTTCATATCATACACAAAAAATAACATGAAAAGGACCTTAGACCCAAATGTAAAGCTAAAACTATAATACTTCTAGAAAAAAAACAAAAACAGGAGAATATAGTATAGACAAAGATTTTAGACCTATAGCAACTATAATTATAAAGAAATATAGCTGTATTTTATAATTATAAAAATGATGGATTGGACTTCATCAAAATTAAACCCTTGCTCTTCAAAGGACACTATTAAGAATATAAAAATGCCAGTCAGTGTCTCGGAAAAATACTAACAATACATTTATTTGGCAAAAGACTGGTATAGAGCATACATATATAAAGAAATCTGATGACTTGATAAATAGAAAACAACTCAATTTTATAAAGGGGGTTGGAGAGCAAACAAACAACAGATGTTTAACAAG
>JAQZBX010034628.1:0-24929 GCA_029593785.1 Cabassous unicinctus | reverse complement strand
TATATTTTTCCACATTCACAACATCCTTCATTAGTATGGTACATTTGTTACAATTGGTGAACACATTTTGGAGTATTGCCACTAAGCATGGGTTATAGTTTACACTGTAGGATACACTCTCTCCCGCACATTTTTGTAAGTTATTACAAGATAAATAATGACCTGTATCTGTCATTGCAATGTCATTCAGTACAAGTCCTGAAAATGCCCCCATATTACACCTATTTTCCCTCTCCATCTCCTCAGAACCTCCAGTAGCCACTGTCTCCACATCAATGATAAAATTTCTTCCATTACTACAATCACAATAAGTCTATAGTTGAATAACACTAAGTCTACACTAGTCCACCATTCATTTCCTAATTCTGGGTATTCTGGGATGGTGATGCCCACTCCACCTCTAATTGAGAGGGGGCTTAGATCCTATGGGGCAGATGGATGGGATGATCTTGCTTGCAGCTGAAGACTCTTTCTGTTCCTTGAGATGGTCGTTGTCCATCATCATCTCCTTGTTAGTTGTCCTGGGTTAGTCTAATGACCTGGAGAGTAGGAGTTGCAAATCTTTTGAGATTCAGGGCTCAACTGATACATGGACAGGCCAAAGATGTAATTCTCATGGACATACACCTATCAACTCTAGTACTAACTATAGGTTCAAATAGAAGAGGCAGAAGAGCCATGTGTAGGGAAACCACAATTGAGTCCAACTGTGTCACACTAGGGAGCATAAATTCCAAAGTAGGACCCATGGGCAGGGTGCCAAACTCCTGAGCTCTCTGCCCTGCCTGTAGTGTCTGGAAGTCTGGAGCCCTCAAGAGCCCTGCTATTTGAGGAAATAATTACTTTAGCAGTCAATGAGATCCTGCTGAGACATACATAAGCGTAATCTCTGGAATGGCCTCCCAACTCACTTTGAAGTCTCTTAGCCATATAAACTCATTTGTCTTTACCCTTTTTCCCTTTTGGTCAAGGTCTTTTTCCAGTTGCATTGCTAGTTGGTGCTTGGTAGTAATCCCTTGGTGCCAGGGGAGCTCATCCCCAGAAGTCATGTCCCACGCTGGGGCGAAGGTGATGCATTTATATGCTGAGTTTGGCTTAGAAAGAAGCCACATTTGGCAGCAAGGAGGCTTTCAGGAGGTAACTCGTTGGCACCCTATAATACTAGGCTAACTTTCAATTTCAAAAATAAAGGTTCATAAGTACAGTTATCAATATCAAGGGCCCGTCAATGGACCATCCTCCTTCACTAGTCACTGCCCCTGTAGTAAGGGGATTCTTGCTGTCTCTCAAGAATGTGGCAAAGCTCACCAGAATAGGAATTCGATTTTCTTAGGTTTGTTATGTGAATCCACCCACCATGACAATGCCCATGAACATTTGAACACATTCATATACCTCATAGGTATGCCCCAGGTGAACCTTCTTCCATGTATCCCCCATCACTGACTCCCGCACCAATGATCCTCCCCTGTCCTACTACTGCCATTTTATTATTGATAGCTCCAATTTACTAAACTTGCCACTGTTGAGTGCTCTGTGCCCTGGGATATGCTTCCAATCAGGGGGTCATCTTGTCAACAAGATTGTTGAGGGCTTCTTCTGCAGGAGTTCACATTTGGAGAGTATTCACTGGGGACACAAAACCCATGAGTTTCCATTCCTAAAGGTGTATTAAAATGCCTCATCCTCAGACCTACTTGGGAAAAAATTTTCAATTGTGTCACTTGTCACTTACAACCATCCAAACTGATTCATCAGTGAATCAGGGTAGATCTGTACCTGAGCCATTTTGCCTTAAAGGAAAAACTAAACAACCAGGTGTATTTCTCAAAGTTCAACACAGTGAAAGGATTTCCCTTCCTTTTTGTCCTTCAAGGACACCAATAGTGGGCTGTGTTATTGCAACCGATTTCTTTCCAGTAATGCTACTGTATTAGGCAAATGTATTTAAATCTTGCATGTGTCTTCTTCCTTTGGAGTTCATCTTTTCATTTTCTTAATGGTATCTATTGATGAACAGAGGTTCTTTATTTGAAAATAGTCTAATATATAAATTCATCTTTTATTTTCCTTTATAGCAAAAAGCTTTTCATTTTAAACAGTCTCTGTTTAAGAAATCTTTGCCAACACTGAGGTCAAAAAGATATTTTCCTATTTTTTATCTAAAACTTTTTTGGAAGTCTTTACTTCTAGTAGTGGAAATGTATGCTGGCTGGGTGAGTCCTTCAAAAGAAGTATAAAACCAGAAAAGTTATTTAAAACAACCATTTCAGTGAACTAGAAATCAAGTAAGGGTGACAAGAAGTTGAGAAGTGCCTCCACAGGAAAAGCTACCAGTGGAAAATATGTGGTCTTCTTGCCCGGATCTTTTCCCATCTTGGTACCTCACTCTCAGTCCCAGCTCAAACTATGAAGTTTTGCCCTTTCACTGGAGAGTAAAGACTCATTTTGGGAAGGGTGGTAGAGCAGCTAAGAAAGTACAGGTCAATTTTGGAAGTGAGAGGATCATAGATAAACTAAGTGAATGAACTCTCATTGTTGACTGCTAACATACACACAGGAGACCCCAGGGAACCTAATGAAAATTGGAAACCTGAGGACATTTACAAACTTTCTGCACCACTGAATGCAGCTCTCAGCCCATACTAAGCTCAGGGGACAGAGCAATAGAAGTCTTATTGGCTTAAAATGTCTTAGCCTAACTGCTGCCCAAATCGCTGACTGATTGCTAAATTACAAAAGCACAGGGGGAAATTCCTTGGGGTGGTAAGCTTAAGCAAAATAAAATGAAACAAAGCAGGGATATCAGTGGTTGTATAATGTGAGGAAACAGACTTCATATTTGGAGTTCAGATAAGATTACTGCTTACTAAAACAGAAAACCAGAAATGCTCAAGAACAAAAAAGAATCCAGATCTATACAGGACAAGGATGCCCACCCTAAGCATTAATATAATATATATATTATATATATATATACATATATATATATACATATATATATATAGAGAGAGAGAGAGAGAGAGAGAGAGAGAGGAAGTCTTAGGTAGCACAGTTAGGCAAATAAAAAGCAAAATATATTTGGAAAAGCAAAAGTAAAATATCATTTTGTAGGTGACATAATTGTGCAAGTAGTTGATCCCAAGGAATATATAAGATAGCTATTAAAATTTAAGTGGCTTTTAGCAAGGTATATAATACAAGGTTGATATACAGAAAATCAGTTGGTTATATCTTTAATTATAAACTAAAAATCCAATAACAATTTTAAAGTTCCATTCATGATAGCAAAAAATAAAATACTTAGAAATAAATTTGACAAAAGAAATTCAAAACTAAATGAAAACTACAAATCATTGCTGAGAGATACTGTACAAAGAAAACAAAATATGTCAATCAGAAACTAACCAGATAGATGATGTGAAAGGAATGGGTGGGATGGGGTAGAAAAAATGGAAAAATAGAAATGGGGTAATAGGCAAGAGCAGGGAGTGACACTTCATGGATTGCACCTTTTTGTGTGCCTCTAACTCTTAGAACCATACTATTATGTTCTACACCCCAAAATAAATAAATAATGAAAATCAATTAGGATGTGGGGGACCCCAAGGTAGAATGTAAACAGTGATACATAAACCTAACTGTCTTACAAATGAATGACATAACCACATTCAAGGGTTTGAGGATCAGCAAAGCTAACCTAAGTGTTGTTGGAAAACAATATTTTGACTGTGGACTGTAGGGTCAAAAACAAATGAAAAGTAAATATATATATACTCTATTTGGTAAATTTGATTCTCACTGGACTACGGGTTAGCACTTATGAAGCCACTTTTTGTGTACATTAGCATCTAATAAGCAAGAAAATGCATTGTGGATAATGAGAGCCCTAGATTTCTCACAGCAGAAGAAAAATTGGGAAAGTAGAAGACGAGAATGAACCCTGTGGTCTTGGATTGGAAATGGAGATACTGGGTATGAACACATGTTTTTTTCCTAGTGTATATACATGCACAAACATTTACATTATATATACACACATATATTATAGTTGGATATATTTGTATATATATATACATTTGGAAAGATAAAGAGGTAAAATAGATGTCTGTATGTGTGCAATTATATATACATAAACTTCCTAACTGTCTCGACTGAGATTGGAAACAATGACATACCAGAAGCAATGAACAAATGTAGCACTCAGGTTGGGTTTCTAAACATCATCATCTAATAAAAGGAGTCAGGGCTCCTTGAAGAAACGCAAAATTCCAGTACTAGGGCAGGAAAAGTACAAGATGAACCTAGATATCTTGTGGTGCCAGAAAATAAGGAAGTGCTTAAAAAAAAAAATGATGGGGACATGCTGAAAGGATGCAGAACCTAACATGAAAGGGATCCAAATAGCCAAAAGTGGAATAATGTTAGTAAAAAACAAATAATCACAGTATTAGATTAGATCTATAAAACAACTATCACTGAGTTCCTACTGATTTTTTTTTAATCTTGCCCCTACAAACCCAGTAGTGAATTGAACTTTTGAAGTTGTTACTAGTTAAGGGATGATGAAACCAATATACCTTAAACCAATATGACCAAATCCTTACTAGCAAAGAAAATTGACCCAAAGGAGAAGACACAGGGAGCAGCCAGAAGCTGGAAGCCACCGGAATGTAGAAGAAAAAGAAGACGCTGCCCTGTGCCCTGCCATGTGACAGAAAACGCAAGGAATTCCAAAGAATGCTGGTAGCTGGGAGATAACGACCCAGGAAGAAACAAATCTTCTAGCCTCTGAAACCATGAGCCAATAAATTCTTGCTCTTAAGCCAATCCGTTTTATGGTATTTGTTTCAGCAGCTAGGAAAATAAAATACTTATTAGATAGATAGATAGATAGATAGATAGATAGATAGATAGATGAAAATAAATAAATGGGGAGAGGAGAACAACACTGCCCTTCAGTAGAGCTCTAATTATTAAATCTAGAAGCAATGAGTCACCATCAGGCAAATACCTCAGTAATAAATGTTACAGGTAAGATCTATTGATGCCTGTAAAATTAGCAGGAAAAAGTGTGATGAGAATCAGATTATTTGCTTAACTCAAAGTACCTCTCATAAGATACTTGCTAATTAAATCCTTTCATACACCTTTACAATGCAGAAAATTAGCAGTCACCACTTTTGCCCATTGATCAAGATAACAAAATATAGTCACATCATGTACTCCCTGATAGGATGCACCAAGAAAGGGTTGAAACCACTGTTGTGGTATTTCTGCACAAAATTGAATAACTATAATCTGACTAAGAGAAAATATCAGACCATTCCAAACTGAATATCCAGGTATTCTAGAACTGTCTTTTGAAAACATTGTCTTTTCCCCATTAAATTACCTTGATTTTTGTTGATAATTAACTGTCTCCCATATGTGTGAGGATCTATTAGTATTTCTGGACTTTGTTCTGTTCCTTGGATGTCTATGTCTACTGAGATGTCAATACCACACTGTCCTGATTACTGTAATTTTTAAATCAGTCTTTATATCAGTCCATTTAAGGACCCAATATTTCAAAATTGTATTATTATTCTAAGTCCTTTGGATTTCCATGGACTAATAGTGATTTTCCTATTACCCTCATTATTTCTCCATTTAATAATTGGAACTCTACTTTAAGGAAGGGTTGTTATTTCTCCCCCATTTATTTATTTATTTATTTACTTAGTTGACATGAAATCGTGGATTCAGCTTGTTAGTTTATATAGGAAATCCAGATGGAAATATGCTTGCAATTGCATTGAATCTATAGATCATTTTGAATGATTAGCTTAAAATCATTGAGCATTTCAATTCATTAAAGGTGCATCTCTCTTTTTTCATTCTTTAATTTCTCTTCACAATACTTTGTTTTCAGTGTTCAAGCCTTGCAAATATTTTCTTAAATAAATATATCACCATTTTCATGTTACTGTAAATGGTGGATTTTTTCATTTAAAAATTTTATCAAGTATATCATTCATACATGATCATACATAAACAATAAATGTATAGTAGAAGTGGTAAACTTACAAAACAAACATGCATAACATCATACAGGGATCCCATACATCACTCCACCACCAATACCTTGTGTAAATGGTGATTTTAAATTTCATTTTCAGATTGCTACCAGTAAGTAGAAAAACAACTGATTTTTGTCTTAAATCCAGAACTTTGGTAAGATCATTAAATAGTTAAAGTTGCTTTTTTGGGAATGCCATTTGGATGACAGTTGCTTCTTTTTCTGATATTCATAGCTAATATGGTGGTTAACATACTCAGCACCCAGCAAACCCCATATGCTAGCAGGAGTTTCCTTCTGCAACACAGTTTTGTCCTCATTCCAGGAGAGGGGTGTTGAGCATCTTCTTCCACTACCCAGGTTCTCTGCCACTTTGATCTAAAGGAGCATCTGCAAAACTAAGACCCCCAGCATTCTCTACCAAGAGTTCTCTTTCTGGTTCTGTCCTAAAAGAGTTTTTTTCTTAGAAAGAGTATGCTATTACAGTAGGAATGCAATGTGCCTGATGACTAAAATTAGGGTTGAAGCAACAGTTTACCTGTTTACCTTAAACAGTGGCATTGTCCTGAAAGAGAGATGGCTGGCAGTTTTCTATTTGATTCAGACCAAGCAGGAGAGCTTTGATTTATGTCTTAAAAACTGTAGGCCATGAGGTAGATTTCAAAACATTTCTCAGTTATTCTACCCAGCCAACTGATTTGATAATTATCAGAAGTTCCTCCTAAATTTTGAGAAGATATTTTATTAGAATTTTATTTTTCCATTATATTGTGAGTTTTGTCTTCATGTATTAATTATCTTTATGTTTGTGTGTGTGTATGTGTGTGTTTTATGGAGAGGGTGATAGAACCTCCATCAAGATTGCTAGTCAAAAGACACTTTAAGCAAGAATTTCTGTCTCCTAATTAGAGATATGGGCTGTATTTTAGTTATCTTTGTATGTCTCTTAAATCACTTTTATGAGAAAAACATAAGTAAGCAAATAAAATTAAATTGCAGTATATAAATTTTGTCCATTAAATGAAAGCAATAATGTTTAATTTCTATTTTATTGGAAACTTGGCACATATATTTTTGTACAAACTTTTAAAACAGAGGTTTATTGGTCAGTAAATATAATATGTATAAAAAAACATAAGGTACTTGAAAAAATACTCTACAAAATAGAGCAAAATGATACCATTGCTGTTGTATAATATTTCAGTTATTTATGTATTAAAGACATTTTTATATAGTAATCTGGGAACCTAAGCATTTTTTAATATTTTCTAGGAGGAATTTTTTTTCTTCTTACAAATAGCACATGTAAGAAGTACACTTCCCTTCAACAGACCCACTGATATAAAGATTTAAATGTCTTTGCTGCCACTATTATGGTTCTGAATAAGGAGAGACTTCTTTGTCTTAGTAGTTCTTAATCTGGAAAGTACATTCGTAAATTAATACCTTCCCAGTGACCTCTGCATAGGTTGTATTAAATTGTACCATTGTGGGGCTGACACTTCCGGCTAGTCCCGCAGCCCGGGGTCGGGAGTTCCGAAAGCCCTGCGTGTCAGAGCACTGTGGGCACTGGTGAGCCCCCACAGCTTAGACAGGGAAGCTTCGACTGACTGCAAGCCAGCTGAGACCTTCCACTGTCTGTTCAGTTTTAGGGGAGAAGCTGCAGGTGAAGTCGGGGAAAGCCGCCACCACCATCCCTTAGAGGTGACCGAGGTCAAGAGTTCAGAGAAGTCCAATAAAGATCTGACGTCCTTACTTCCTCTGCAGAGAAGACCGGGAGCCAGCCACATCGCTGGAGCCCAGAACACGGAGAAAGCTGAGGCAAAAAGGCACTGCAAGTGGTACGAGGGCCAGAAGAGGTACCTGTGGCTTGTGGTGGCCCAGGTGTAGCGGGGTGGGTGGGCAGAGTGGAGAGGGAAACTGAGTCAAGGAAGGGGGGAGGCAGAAGCATAGGGGAAGGAGAGACAAGAGGCCCTCCCAGCACTGGGCCGCAGAGCAGTGGGCAGAAGAGCAGAGGGGAGAAGCAGACAAGAGTGGTGCTGACACTTAAGGAGAAGATGGACATCTGCACTGCCCTGGAGAAAGGGGAGAGCAGGCAGGTGCTGATGCCTGAGTACAATGTGTCAGTATGTCCACCCCGTACCTCATCAAGGCCCACAAGTCCCAGCTCCTCTCCTTTGCCGGCCCGACTCAACAAGGTCCTGGAGCAGAGGCGCACCCTGCACATCCCCAAACTCTAGCACCTCGACCTCATCAGGTACGAGTTGTTCCTGGCAAAGCTCTCAAAGGACATCCCAGGCTCAGCTTCCCCAACCCCCATGCTCATGGGGAAGGCCAAAGACTTCTACTCAGCAGCTGACCGAGCCCTGCGTGTTCTCTGGGGAGGTGGCTGTGGCAGTTTACGGCAAGACACAGCATTAAGGAGCTGGATGCGTGCAGTGGGAAGCAGATGGCTGACCAGCAAGCACAGAAATTCTGTAGGAATTTAAAAGCTGGATGGCAGATCTTGGCTGGTCTCCTGTTCTACAATGCTGAGGAGACCGGCCTCTTCCAGCTGTGCTTGCCAAACCCCACCGGGGAAGGAAGCCAGACGGTGCCAGGCCTCAAACAAAAAAGGACAGGCTGACAGTTCCCAACTGCGTGAAGGCCGCAGACTCCTGTAAAACCAAACCTTTGGTGGTTGGGAAATGTGGTGCTCCCAGGACTTTCAAAGGCTTTCGGCATTTGCCTGTTGCCTATAAGGCACAAGGCAAAGCCTGGACGGACAAGGACAATTTTTTTGTGATTGGTTTCATCACATTTTTGTTTCTTCGGTGGAAGCATATCAGAGCAGTAGGTTTACCTGAAGACAGCAAAGCCATTCTGTTGCTGGAGAACTCACGGGCTCATCTAAGGAATCTGAGTTGGTTTCTGACAACATTTTCACCATCTTGCTGCCTGCTAGTGTCACCTCGTTAATTCAGCCCATGGGCTGGGGCGTTAGAAGAGATTTCATGAGGAACTTCACACACCCCCCTCCCCAGTCACCCTGCAGGACTTCCACTCTCGTTACAGTGTTCCGGAGCCCATATTTAAGGTGGCCTGTGTTTGGAATGCAGTTGCCAACCAAGCCTTAAGGGCAGAGAAAATTGTGGCCTGCTCTCATGTGAACCTGTGTAAGAACCAAGCCTCCAAAAAAGGCTTTTGCGTACCTTATCGAGCTCGTGAAAGGCAGTCTGTCCGTCCCAAGCAACAAACTTAATGACCATGAGGTCAAGGAATGGGTGGAGGCTGAAAAGTAGGTTGGTGAGGTGCGCGGCTTCGCTGCTGAGAAACGCTTGCGGCTGTTTGGAGCAGAGAAGGAGGGACAGTTGGCAGGGGCCGTGGTGGGACAGGTGCTGGTGGGGGTGCTTCTTTCTGGAGTTTTGCAGAGGTAGCCTTGCTTCACTGAGCGGGAGTTGGGGCAAGCGCGCGCTCTGCACGCGGTCTTTACAAGACCAAGGCTAATGAGGAGGAAGCTTGGTGCTAGTCTCAGGGCCATAATCAAACTGAAAAGTCCCAGGACCGGGCCTCTAATGGGGGGCCGGTGGCCCAGACTGCGGAAGGAGGCGGAGCGAACGCGGCGGGTGGGTCTAACCCCGCAGCGCTGGCAAGCCGGTGGCGCGCAGTTCCCAGAAAGTCCGCCTCCCAACTGTCCCCACTACTGAGGTTTTAGTGCATTACCTGTCACGGTGGGAGGGTTTGTGAGCGTGAAGGCTTGTTCTGAAGAGTCCCGCCCCAACCCAAAACCTACCGGGCAGAGCTTCTCCCTAGCTGGAACCCAGGCCTAGGCCGGGCAGATTCAGGGCGCTCGTGTCAGGGGTGTCTTTCTGTCAGAGAGGGGAAACGCTGGCTGCCAGACCGAAGGACATCGGGGCTCAGCGCCACTTTGCAAGGCCTCCCGTGTTTTCAGGGCCACTCTCCCACCCCATACGGTGAGTCCCGAGCAGGTCACTGCAGGCAGGTGCTGAGGGTTGGGACCCACTCGGCGCACGACCCCAGTCGAGGGAGGTCCCTGCTCGCGGTGTGGCGGGCAGCCAGTCTGATCACCTGCGGCCGTCACGCGGTGGCTGTGCTGGGTTTGCAGGCCCGCCAGCCATCTTCCCTGGGAAGTCGGCCCACAGCGCCCAGCTTCTACCCCTCAGGGCCTGAGCCCAGGGTGCACGCAGTTAGGTTCCCGTTGAGGAGGTGAGCTTGCTTCCAGAAAGGACAGCGGAGCACCCTGCTGGCGAGCCTGCTGGCCCTGAAGGAGGCCACTGCACGGTCTACCGCCCGCATTTATAAATTTTCAGCAGGCGTCCAGAAATCAGTGTTAGGTTTCCTCATGAGACACTGGAAAACAGTCAAAAAAGCTGGCTAGGGTTCTAGCAGTGTTTGAACTCTTATTCCCGGCTGTTTACACGTTGTTGTAACACTCGTGGAGGAAAGGGGGCTGCATGGGTTGGATTGTGTCCAGGGCAGTTGTAGGAACACACAGTGACTTTGGTGTCCCGGCCGACCCACTGATTCTCAGTAGGATTTGGATGTTTAACTGCCGGAGGCTGCCATCACCTGAAGCCTTTCATCAGCCGTGACTTAGCATCTCTTTGATTATAATGAAGTCAATGTATTTTTCTGTGTTCTTCTCATGCTTTGCCCTTGAATTGCACTCCTTTCTTGAATTTACCGTACGGCAACTGAATCAGCACATAGTGTTTCCTATTTATTCCACCAAGAGACTTGCATTCCTGTGAAGGGTGAGAGGACTTAGGAAATTTGATTTGAAGTCCGGTTATATTGTGTTTTTACATCTTCCCAACGATTGAGGGGATGATTATTGCCAAAATATAAACTACATTGTGGAGGTATGGTTTCTTGCTTTAGATGCATACATAAAAATTATGAACTCATCATCAGTGTTTTTTTTTAAACAAATCAATTTTATTGATACATACTAATAAAGCATGAATCAAGCCAAAGCATACAATCAATGGTATTTGGTATCATCACAAAGATGTGCAGTCATCACTCCAATCATTCTTAGAGCGATTTTATTATTCCAATAATAATAATAAACAAAAAACAAACAAAACTCATCACCTCTCAATCTCTCTAGGCTTCCCCTGCTGTTCATAGCTGCTATTCTGATTCCTTTCTTAGAGTGTTTTCATATTTATATTTTGTAAAAACAGTCTTATATATGCAATATCACCCATATTTGTATTTCACTTGAGATTTCACTAAAACCTCATGTTACAGTTTTTTGCCTTCCTTCTAGTAATATAAATGTCCTTGGACGTTCCCTTTCAACCACTGTCATACCCGTATAATAGCTCTGCTAGTGACAAACACCAGAATGTGTTCTCACCATTTCCATTCCTTTCCAGAGATTTACAACCTTTCAACCAATTCTGCAAAGATTACCATCAGCTTTCCACTCTCTACCTTTATTCTATTTTCTGGTGACCAATATTCTAGTTATTAATTCCATGAGTTAACATAATATATTTCATTCATAATAGCGCAATCATACGGTGTTTGCCTTTTGTGCCTGGCTTGCTTCACTCAACATAATGTCCTCCAGGTCTATCCGTGTTGTCATATGCTTCACGACTTCATTTGTTCTTACCGCTCCATAATATTCCATTGTATGTATACACCATATTTTATTTTCCCATTCATCAGTTGATGGACACCTGGGTTGTTTCCAACTTTCGGCAATAGTGAATAAAGCAGCTATGAACATTGGCGTGACCATTCGTTTTAAAAAATCCCGCAGCTGAGTCTCTAGGCCAGGTTGCCTCCGCTTCACGGTGCTGTCACACGCGACCCTCGGGTCTTTGGCGGAGCCCGGCCTCGCCCAGATGCGTTGGTGTCATTTAGCGGAGCCTGGCTGCGCCCAGATGCGTTGGTGTCAGTTCCAGCTCCTGCGTGTGCCCTGCGGCAGCGCCTCTCCACACACACTGCAGCTGCCTGAGGCCTGACGAGAGGTTAGATGGGGGAGTCCGGGGAGGGACCTTCGCCCTCGTCTGCCTCCTGAAGACGGCTGTGTTGAGCGCACTTTGCCTGCTCGGAGCCCTGTGGGTCTTAAGCAGCGTGGGCTTGCCTGGCAGCGCTGGGGCAGAGCGGAGAGAGGGGCAGAGGGAGCTCCTGGTTAGCGCTCACAGCGTCCTGTGTGGGCGGATCGCCCCCATCCGATGGGACAAGAAGCCTTATCTTACCCCTCAGGATCTGCTCCTCTTCTGACCAAGTGGTGGGGGGTACGACAAAAAACATGTGTCACCTGGTTAGGGGAAAAAAGGTTATTGTTTTCAAAACAAACAAAATGTACATAAAAATACAATGGGATATTAAAAAGTATGAAAAGGCTATATGCTTTGTTATTCCAACTATTTGACATTCTGAAAAAGGCAAAATTATAGAGACAGTAAAAAATTCAGTGGCCCTCAAGGGTTCAGGGGAGAGGGGGTGATGAATAGCTCCAGCAGGGACATTTTTAGGGTAGTAAAACTATACTGTGTGATACTGTCAAGGTGGCTGTGTGACATTATGCATTTGTCAAAAACCCATAGAACTGTACAACACAGAGTGAACCCTAATGTAAAATAGGGACTCTATTCAATAACAATGTATCAGCATTGTTTCACATATTGTAACAAATGTACCACCCTAATGCAAGATACTAATACTAGGGAGAAGTGTAAACTGGGGAGCTGGGAAGAGTATGGAAACTCTGTATTGCCCATGCAAGTTTTATGTAAACCTAAAGCAAAGTATATAAAAATATGACAGGATGCATTTTGATCACGATCCTGATCACCTCCTAATGATTATCTGTTTCTAAACCACCATGTTGATTACCTCAATCCATCTAATGGGCTCTATCCACAAGGCAGGTCATGTACTAAAATGATTCTTGCTACCACAGTTACTGTGCTTACTACCCACTGACCTTGTAGAAAGGTGAAAGTCGCATGAGATAGTGTTATCGTCCTTATTTTACAGAAGAAGGAAAATGTGATACAGCAAAGTTAATGGTCTGTGGATTTGGATCTTGATGGAGATCCAGTGCCTGCAGCTGTAACCTCCACCTGCACTGTCAACATCAGTGTAATACGGAGTTTCTTAAGGGCATCCTCACATTTTCAACCATCTATCTGTGAAAGAAAATATCATATTTCTCTGAGTACTTTATTATTTTCAATTTGTATTCTGGTCTACTTTACATGATAATTATCTTTTGAAATTGAATTTTTTAACTGATTGTTTTAAGACTGATGGGCCTTAGAGAATTCACAGAAATACAGTATATGCATATTAAGACAGAGTTATTTAAATAAATATTGTAAATTTCAAAGATGCTTCCTAATATTTTAAAGTACAAAGATAACCTGAATCAAGTTTCAGTTAATCTATATTTCATTCATTGTCTAATTAACAGCTAAAAAAAAAAAAAAAAACTAGCACTTTTAGAAAGAGAATCTGTTTTGTCTTTTTTCCTTGTCCTCAGAGACTAACAAACATTTTGCCAGAGTGTTCTAGAAATTTTATATCTCATAATCTTTTGACAATTATAACACAGATGGAATGTTATCTGCTAGGTGTCTTATTTTAAAAAGTGTCCATTCTTTTCCCACACTCTGGGGAAACAGCATCCGTTTTCTCAGACTGGGAAATAAGCTTCATGTGATCATCTCTACTGTTTGAGAAGAAATAATTTGTAGTAAAAAATTTTTAAATGAAATATATTTGGTGGGCATATCTAGTAATAATGTCTCTCTTTGGGTTATAAATATCTGATTTATTAATGTCCTATACATGCGCAGACAAGTCTACATTGCCACTGCTCATTACAAAACTTTTTACATTGGTCCTCACCAAATCAATGGTGAAATGTATTGGCTATAAAAGGAAATATTCTATTTACTCCCACCAGCTTCTTTGTAAGATCATATCATTGTGTGAGTATTAGGTGTAAGAATTTATGCTAAACACAAAGAACATTAATTTTAGCTAATCAGTTAGGAATGTGTCTACAAAATACAATTGACACAAAGGAAAATGTGATGTATATACATGAAGTACAAAATGTCAGGATTTTGAAAGAGAAAGAAGGATAAAAGATCACAATTCAAAGAAGTGGTAGTATATCAGATGGGACTTGAAAAATGATTTGTATCAATAGAATACATTTAATTAAAGAAGATACTTAATGATACCAAGTATTTTTATTTTTTGGACATGGGAGAAAATGCAAAACAAGTCACAAGATATGAGTAGGAAGAGATGAAGCTGGTGAGGTAGACATAAATAATGGTGCAAAAAATGTCACAGAGTGTACACTTTATCCTGAAATAATTGACAACAACTGAAGGGTGAAGTGATTACTTTTGGACTTTAGCAAAATCACTGTGTGAGGGTTACAGAATGGATTGAAAGAGGACAAAGTTTGTTTCAATAATTCAGGTTAGTAATCATAGTAATTAGAAACAGAATGACACTAGGTTTCTCAAAAGAAATACTGAATCTGGAATAAAATAGGGAATTCCTTAAAAATTCTAAGAGAAAATTATTTTCAACCTGTTATTATATACCAAATTAAACTATCAATTATGTATCAAGTAGGAGCATTTTTTGTTCAAATTGCAACATCTCAAAAATTTATTATTCATACATCCGTTCTCAGAAGCTATCATAGGATGTAACTCAAAAATGAGGGAATAAACAAAAAGAAGGAAAGAAAGGAAGGAGGGGAGGTAGAAAAGAAAGACTGCATATAGTAATAAGATCTGACAAAGGAGAGGAATAAAGGGGTTCCCATTCTTATGAAGAAAGAGAATACCTGAGAGAAGAGAAGTTCATGCAATCAGAGTAAAAAGTTAAAGATTCTTCAAGATATCACTTTAAAGGAAAAAAAAAAAAAAGGAGTGGATCAAATACTTCACGTGCCTAACCATTTTAGGATAGTTCTATAACAAGATTTTCATATTTGTTATTGATAGATAACTAACAAAAAGGAAAAATAAACTCAGTTAAAAAATTAAGGAGACCCTCTCAAAAAATGATGTAAGAAAGTAAAATACAATCATACAGTACAATACGGCTCAGCATCGAACAATATTGTACTAGTAAAATGATATAAATACTGAATATTGATTTAACCCCACATTTTAATGTAACATTATAGGTTTTACAGAGGGAGACTAGAGAGTAATAATGTCAGAGAGCTAAATGTCCATTCTTTTCTATTCAGAAGAGATTAGATACTATCCAAAATTGGAAAACCAAGTAGTGTCTGCTATGTTTGCAAATAAAAGAAACGTAAAGAGAATGCAAAGTGAATCATTGTGGATTGTGACTTTGCAGGATGGAGTGGTAGGTTGAAATATTGTTTTGTTTTGTTTTGTGCTGTCATTGTAAGCCATGCAGAAGGTACATCGAAATTATTGCAGATTACTTGTTTATTTATTTATATGTGTTGAAAATCTGAGCGTATTGGGAGGCAGAAGGAAAGGAAGCAGTGAGTTAGGAATATTAAAGAGAGAAGAGAGAATCTAGCGCATTGTTAGAACAATTCCCCTAGAAAGCAGGCTGGATTACCATATGCACATGCATCTTTTTAATCATTGTTTACTTCAGCATCCTTCACCTATTTTGTTCAATAACATTAGAGAAAAATTTTTCACCTTCCTCCTTCTTTGGTCTGTTCCACTTATGTTCATAAATGAATAAACTTAAGCATTCTTTATGGGTTTAGATGTCATGCTACGTCTATATGTAGCAGAAGAAATGTTCCTGGTTAAAGTGAAGATGGTTATGGGCCTGGAGAATCATTGTCTATGTGTAAAGAGATTTAGGAAGAAAAATCCAAATGCAGTATGTAGAGTGAGTATGAAATAGGAAACTAGTTCCAAAACGGATTGTACTGACTCCTGGTGAGAAGGCTCTCTCTGAAGGAGTTGAGGAGAGATTTGGAGAAACTAAGGGGAACAAGTAATATCAGTATATTATAGGAGATAGGATAAAAGCTTGTCGCAGGAGAAATAGGAACTCTTCCAAAGGAAAGTTTGTACTATATTTCCCCCTAAATTCTTGGATCTTCAATGTTCCTGAAAAGGCTTCATATTTTGGTTATATGAATTGGGATTCCCCGTGAGGATCATATTTTTTTCAGTTTCCCTGTAGAAGCTGTTCATTTTGTAAAATTCAGAAGGTTTAATGTTTTGCATATCTTCTCTTTCATCAACCTCCCTGGAGGAAATCATCTCTTATCCTCTTTTTTTCTTCAAAACTACTACAGAGTCTACCCTTTGTGTACACTTTTTTCAAATCAAAGAGCTATCCTCAACATCAGTCCCAGAACACAAAGAAAATGGATACACTTTTTAAGTCAAGATAAACCTCACTTATTTTCTTTAGCAACTTCACTGCAAATTAATTTATTAACTGCTTTTAAAAGCCTCATACTTTGGATATTTACACAAAAAATTCATTACTTACTATTAGCTATTTATTAAGTTAGAATTAAAAGATCATTGCTTTGTTTTCTTCTAGAAGATTTTTGCAAGATAAACTAGAAAAGGTTCATTACACCTTCATATTTCTTTAAAGTGCAGGGTAATGAGTTGCAAAACATGGGTTTGTGGAAACAAACTTGGGTTCCTATAGTGGCCTTGCCATTTACTAAGTGTGGCCTGAAGGATGTCACTTATCTTCTGTGAGGATATTATATTATCATGTAATAAGAGTAATGTGAAGACTGTGCTCTCCCTGAAGGCATGGAGTGTCATTTTTTTCCCCCTGCATATAACATGAGATTACAGACCTATCAGGTTAATCAACAAATGGTTGATTAACAAATGGTGAACTGATTGATCACGCATGTAATGTATAGAATGTGGTATCTGGCAAAAGTTGGACATTGCATAATAAGTAGGCCTTTCTTTCCTTTTAGAATCATCTTCTATGAAACGGCTACTGGGTACTTTATTCTATTTTTGTTTTTTTGAAAATATGTATATACTTTTTTATTTTTATTTATATTTTCTTGTTTTCTGTTTGTTTTTCTTTAGGAGGCACTGGGAACTGAACCTGGAACTTCCCATGTGGGAGCCAAGTGTTCAACTGCTTGAGCCAAATCCACTCCCTGCTTGTTTGTTTTTGCTCATTGTCTGCTCCTTATTTGTTCATTATCTGCTCGTTGTTTGCTCATTGTTTTTGCTTGTTTGTGTTTGCTCCTTTTTTTTTCACTCGTTGTCTGCTCATTATTTTTGCTCGTTGTCTGTTCATTGTCTGCTCATTGTTTGTTCGTTGTCTGTTTATTTTCTTTAGGAGGCACTGAGAACCGAACCCGGGACCTCCCATGTGAGAGGCAGGCATGCAACTGCTTGAGTCACATCCACTCCCCAATATGTATATACCTTGGATGAAATGTACTTTGTAGCCTGGGCTGGCAAACCTTTGGGATTATATTCTTTCTAAGAAGTAGGGAAAAAGATTTTAAATTGCTCTCTTACATTATATAAAAAAGAGGTGATCCTGTTTCTACATTGGACATTATCTCAGTTATGAATAAATAATCAGAAATATATTCTTGTCCTTTGACTTTTTACATTATATACTGTGATGGTTTGAAGCTGTGTGTGTCCCAGAAAGGCATGTTCCTGAATTTAACCCATTCTTGTGGGTGTGGATCCATGGTAAGTAGGACTTTGTGAGGTGGCTCCTCCTTTTAAGGTGTGACCCATCTCATTCAGGTTGGGTCTTAATCCTCTTACTCATGTCCTTTGTAAATGAATGAATACAGACAGAGAGAGAGAGAGAACATTTTCATTGATCCAAAAAGAAAATCCTCATACCCTTTATACCCCCATATATCACCACTTAGCATTGGTGAGGTACCTTTATTACAAATGATGAAAGAATATTAAAATATTGCTGTTAGCTATATTCCATAGTTAGGTGTATTTTTCCCATATACTACCCTATTAATAACACCTTGTAAATTGTGACATACATTTGTTCTAGTTCATGTAAGAACATTCTTACATTTATATTATTAACATAGTAATTGTCCACAACAGGGTTCACTATGTTATACAATCCAATGTTTCATCTTCTAACTTTCCTTCTCATGACATACACAACCCCAAACATCCCCTTTCAACCACACTTACATGCACAATACAGTGTTGTTAATTACACTCAGGAAAATGTGCATCTATCACCTCTATCCATTTCCAAACATGTAAAATCAATCGTATTGAAAATTCTGCACAAATTAAGCATCAGCTTTGCATTCTCTACTGTCATTCTATCTTCTGGTAACCTATATTCTAAATATTAACTCCATGAGTTTGTCTATTATACTTAGTTTATGTTAGTGAGATCCTACAATGTTTGTCCTTTTGTGTCTGGCTTATTTCATTCAACATAATATCCTCAGGGTTTATCCATGTTGTCCCAGGCATCAGGCCTTTATTTCTTCTTATAGCTGCATAATACTCCATTGTATGTGTATACCACATTTTCTTTATCCATTCATTGGCTAATGGACGTTAAGGCTAATTTCCATCCTTTGGCAATTTTGAATAATGCTGCTTTGAACATTGGTGTGCAGATGGTTGTTCCAGTCCCTGCTTTCAGTTCTTCTGAGTATATACCTAGAAGGAGGATTGCCAGATCATATGGTATTTCTATGCATAGTTTCCTGAGGAAATGCCAAACTGTCTCCCACAGCAGCCGTACTATTCTACATTCCCACCAGTAGTGAATAAACCTTCCTATTTCTCCACATCCTATCCAACATTTGTAGTTTTCTGCTTTTTTTTTTCAAAGGTGGCCATTCTAGTAGGTCTGAAATGATACCTCATTGTGGTTTTAATTTATATTTCCCTAATAGATAGTGGTGTTGAGGATCTTTTCATGCATTTTTTTTATACATTTGTATTTCCTCTTTGGGAAAATGCCCATTAAAGTCTTTTGCCATTTTTTTAGTTGGGTTGGTTGTATTTTTATTGTTGAGCTGTGGGCTTTCTTTATATATTTTAGGTATTGAACCCTTAACAGATATGTGGTTTCCAAATATCTTCTTCCATTGAAGTAAAAAAGTTTTTAATTTAATTTAATTTTTTTCTTTTGTTGCTTGTGATTTGGGTGTAAAGTCTAAGAAAACATTGAGTACCACAAGATCTTGAAGACTCTTTCCTGTCTTTTGGTTGTGGTTAGGCTAATGTGTCAACTTGGCCCAGTTGTTTGGTCAAGCAAGCAATGGGCTAATTGTAACTTATATTAAGTTATTATTAATTAAGTTATATATATATATAAGTTACATATTAATTAAGTCCATGCATTTCATGGACTTTAATCATCAGTGAGTTGATTGCATAGTTGGCTGGTTACATCTACAATCAACTAAGGAGACTGCCATCAGTAATGAGTGATGTTTCATCCAATCAGTTGAAGGCCTTAAAGGGGAAGCAATTTCAGAATTCAGAGAGAGAATTCCCATCTCTACTGCAGAAAGCCAGTGTCTACTAAGAACTCATCAAGGACCGTCATCAGAGCTCCTGGTTTGTGCCTACCCTGTAGAATTTGGTCTTGTGCATCCATATGGTTGCATGAGACAATTTTATAAAATCTCATACTATTTACAGATAACTCCTGTTGGTTCTGTTTCCCAAAAGAACCCTGACTAATACAGGTTGTAACTGGGAGTCGTTCTTGAGAAACAGAATCTTAAAAATGGGACTTCTGAATTGGTTCTGGGATTTTTGCAATTGGCTCTCTACTCTAATTAGATTTAAGGTTACTAACAACTCTTTCCAATAATCAAGAGGCCACTGACAGTCCATGACATGAGCTGGCAACAAAAATATGCAAAATATCACTGATAGATATGTCTACTTCCATGCTTATAAGAGGCAATGATCTAGGTGAGGGTGTTTTTAACACGCTAATAGAGTTTTGTGGAGTTAAAAGGTACAATGATATTGGCTGACTGTTCCTAAATATGCTAGATACAGTTACAAAAGAAAGGGATGAGCTGGAGACTTCAAATTTGCAACTTAAGTGTCACATGAATGATATGAAAGTTTCTATGTGTTCTCTGAAAGAAAATCTTGTTTCATGCAGCTGCAGACTTGAAAGCTCTGAAAACCAGACCCACAGTCTCATTGCACTACCAGCAGAGTTACAAGGGAAATGAAAATCTCAACCCTGCTGGGTGTCTGCTCTTAAAGTGAGGGCATTTATTGGAAAGGAGTGGAATCCTAAGTATTGGGATGGAGACATAGGTTTGATGATGATATTGGTGGAGACATTGAATCTATAAGTTCTGCCAAAATTTTGCCAGATAAACCTGTAATATTCTGCCCTGTGGAGACCAACCAATGTAAAGCTTATATCACTTAGGCTCCAGCCTGCCCCAGGGAATCCGGACCACCTGCCTGCCCTGAGGCAGGTACCACCCAACCTCAAGACTGCACTGCCCAATTTCCAGCCTGCCCCTGTCTCTACCTTCTCCCTGTCCTGAAGAAACCATCACCCAACCTCCACCTTGCCCTGAGGTGTATGCCATCCAACCCGCATCAGAAGAGATTAATCCTGTCTCACCAGAGGAAACTGGAAAAGAATGCCCTGAATTAAGGAGCTTGCAAGACATTTCTAATTCTACTTCTTACCTACCCCTACCAACCCTTTTGTCTTCCAGACCTATAACTAGAGTAAAATCACAACAAACTCCCAAAGGTAAAGTATAAGTGTGACCATGAGGAAAAACGCTATACTCTAAAAGATCTGCATGAGTTTCCCAATTTATATAGACAAAAACTAGGGAAATATGTGTGGGAATGGATATTAAGGGGATGGGATAATCATGGAAGGAATATGAAGTTAGATCAGGCTGAAGGTATTGATATGGGCCCACTAAGCAGAGATTCTGGGTTCAGTGCTATAGCCTGAGGGGTTAGAAAGGGCTCTAACAGTTTGTTCGGTTGGCTAACTGAAACTGGACCAAAAGATGACCGAGAATGTCTGAGGTCGAGATGCTCGATATACCCTGGTATACTGTAGATGAAGGGATCCAAAGAAAGAGATTGGTATGCTAGAATGGGTTTACCACTTAATACCTGCCCATCCACCTCAGGAGTGTCCAGAGAACACACCTTTAACCAGGACTGTGAGGAATAAATTTGTGAGACTAACTCCATTCTCCCTGAAGAGCTCTGTGATTGCTTTTCTCTGTGAGCCAGATATTGCTGGGGAAGTGTTGTCATGGAACTAGAATCCTTAAATATTATGGGCATGATCAAATCCCAGGCTGACAGAAGCCAAGTAGCAGCACTTAATCACCAAAAACAAGGTGGGTGTGGCTACCACAATGAAAGCCAGACTCAAAGCAACTTTCAAAAATCTGAATCACATAGAGCTATAACATTGGATAATAGATCATGGGGGTACCTGGAATTGAAATAGATGAACAGTCTACTAAATTCCTCCTTGATCAGTGTAAGCAGAAGAGTTCTAGGTCTTGAATTTCAGAAACAGAGAGTTGTGGCCCCTTAATCAGTTCCCAGTCTTGAGACAGTTTACAGACCCTGAGCCCCCTGAATGAGGGGAAGGCCAGGTCCACTTAGGGAAGGATCTTGTTACACTGCCAAGAATTTATACTGTTAATTTTCTTCCCAGCTTTCCTGAAAGAGATCTACAGCCTTTTACCAGGGTAACTGTATATTGGGGAAAAGGAAATGATTAGGCATTTCAGGGATTATTAGACACTGGCTCAAAAATGACATTAATTCCAGAAGACCCAAAATGTCACTGTTGTCTACCAGTCAGAATAGAGGCTTATGGAAGTCAGGTGATCAATGGAGCTTTAGCTCAGGTCTATCTCACAGTGGGTCCAGTGGGTTCCCGGAACTATTCTCTTGTTATTTCTCCAGTTCCCAAATGCATAATAGGAATAGACATACTCAGTAACTGGCAGAATCCCCAATTGGATCCTTGACTGTGGAGTGAGGGCTATTATGGTAGGAAAGGCCAAGTGGAAGCCACTAGAACTGCCTCTACCGAGCAAAATAGCTAATCAAAAGCAATACTGGATTCCTGGAGGGATTGCAGAAATCAGTGCCACCATCAAGGATTTGAAGGATGCAGGGCTGTTAATTCCCACTACATCCCCATTCAATTCTCTTATTTGGCCTGTGAAAAAAACCGGATGGATCTTGGAGGCTGATAGTAGATGATCGTAAACATAACCAGGTGGTGACTCCAATTTCACCTGCTGTTACAGATGTGGTGTCAATTGCTTGAGAAAATCAACACATCACCTGGTACCTGGCATGCAGCTATTGATCTGGCAAATGCTTTTTTCTCAATTGCCATTAGTAAGAACCACCAGAAATAGTTTGCTTTCAGCTGACAAGATAAGCAATATATCTTCACTGCCTCACAGGTATATCAGGTCTCCAGCCCTATATCATAATATTGTCCAGAGGGACCTTGATTGTCTCTCCCTCCTACAAGACATGACATTGGTTCTTTAAATTGATGGTATCATGCTGATTGGACCTAGAGAGCAAGAATTAGCAATTACTCTAGCCTGATTGGTAAAGCATTTGCGTGAGAGAGAATGAGAGATAAATCTAGCAAAAATACAGGGAACTTCGACTTTGGTGAAATTTCTAGGTGTCCAGTGGGGGTGGTGGTGGATTGAGATATCCCTTCTAAAGAGAAGGATAAGCTGTTGCATCTGGCCCCTCCTATGACCAAAAAAATGGCACAATGCTTAATTGGTCTCTTCAGATTTTGGAGACAACACATTCTTCATTTGGGTGAGCTACTCCAGCCCATTTACTGAGTGACTAGAAAAGCTGCTAGTTTTAGTAGGGATTGGAGAAATAGGAGGCTTTGCAACAAGGCTAGGCTGCTGTGGCCAAATAATCCAGCAGATCTAATGGTGCTGGAAGTGTCAGTGGCAAATAGAGATGCTGTTTGGGGCCTTTGGCAAGCCTCTATAGGAGAATCACAATGCAGACCCTTAGGATTTGGGGGGCAAAGCCCTGCCATCCTCTGTACATAATTACTCTCCTCTTGAGAAACAGTGTTTGGACTGCTACTGGGTCTTAGTATAGATTGAACACTTAACCATGGGCCACCAAGTTACAATGAGATCTGAGTTGGCTATCATGACCTGGGTATTGTTTGACCCACCAAACCACAAAGGTGGGCATGCACAGCAGCACTCCATCATAAAGTGGAAGTAGTATTTACGAGATAGGGTTCTAGTGGGTCTTAAAGGCACAAGTAAGTTACATGAAGACCAAATGCCCGTGGTCACCACCCTGTTATGTTACCTTCTCTTTCCCAGCCCACAGCTATGGCCTCTTGGGGAGTCCCTTACAATCAGACGATTGAGGAAGAGAAAACTTGGGCCAGGTTTACAGATGTTTCTGCATGACATGCAGGTACCACCTGAAAGTAGATAACTGCAGCACTGAAGCCTCTTTCTGGGACGTCCCTGAATGACAGTGAAGAGGCAAATCTTCCTGGTGGGCAGACCTTCGAGCAGTGTACCTGGTTGTTAATTTTGCTTGGAAGGCGAAATGACCAGAGGTGTGTTTGTACCCTGATTCATGTGCTGTTGTCAATGGTTTGGCTGGATGGTCAGGAACTTGGAAGGAACATGATTGGAAAATTGGTGACAAACAGGTCTGGGGAAGAGGTATATGGATAGACCTTTCTGAGTGAGCAAAAAACATGAAAATATCTGTGCCCCACATGAATGCTCACCAGAGAGTCACTTCAGCAGATGAAGATTTTAATAATCAAGTGGATAATATGACCTGCTTTGTGGCTAATGCTCAGCCTCTTTCCCCAGCCACTCCTGTCATTGCCAAATAAGCTCATGAACAAAGTGGCCATGGTAGTAGAGATGGAGGTTATGCATGGGCTCAGCAACATGGACTTTCTCTCACCAAGGCTAACTTGGCTACAGCCACTGCTGAGTGCCCAATCTGCCAACAGCAGAGATCCACACTCAGCCCCTAATATGGCACTATTCCTTAAAGTGATCAGCCTGCTACCTAGTGGAAGGATGATTTCATAGGACCACTTCCATCATGGAAGGGGCAGCAATTTGTTCTAACTGAAATAGACACGTTTTCCAGATATGGGTTTGCCTTCCCTACACATAAAGCTTCTTCCAAAACTACCATCTGTGGACTCACTGAATGTCTTATCCACTGCCATTGCATTCTACACAGCATTGCTTCTAATCAAGGAACCTACTTCACAGCAAATGATTTGTAGGAATGGGCACATGCTCATGGAATTCAATGGTCTTACCATGTTCTCCATCATTCTGAAGCAGCTAGATTGATAGAACGGTGGAATGGCTTTTAGAAAACTCAATTATGGCACCAACTAGGTGGCATTATCTTGCAGGGCTGGGTCAATGTTCTCCAGGAGGCTGTGTATGCTCTAAATCAGTGTCCATTCTATGGTGCTATTTCTCCCATAGCCAGGATCATGGGTCCAGGAATCAAGGGGTGGAAATGGGAATTGTACCACTCTTTATTACCCTTAGCAATCCACTAGGAAAAGTTTAGCTTCCTGTCCCTGGAACCTTAACCTCTGAGGTCTAACCTCTACAGGTCTTAGTTCCAAAAGGAGGAGTGCTTCCACCAGGGAACACAACAATGATTCCATTGAACTGCAATTTAAGACTGCCACCTGGCCATTTTGGGCTCCTAGTGCGCCTGCATCAACAGGCAAAAAAGGGAATTACTGTCATGTCTGGTGTGATTGATCCAGACTATCAAGGGGAAATAGGACTGCATCTACACAATGGAGATAAAGAAGAGTTTGCCTG
>JAQZBX010034627.1:0-24914 GCA_029593785.1 Cabassous unicinctus | reverse complement strand
TTTTTTTTTTTTTAAAGCTGTTCTGCTTAGCTTGTTTTTATAAAAAATTAAGTAAACATTTTTGAGTAGGTAACATGTTTATATAATTAAAAAACCAATATAATATCAAATGGAATATTTTAAGTAGACTTACTCCTGCTTCTGTCCCCTTCTAGTCATTTCCCACCTCCACCCCTGACAGATAAGCCCCTTAAATAGTGTGTCCTGTATCTTTTATATTTCTGTATGCAAATACAAGCAGATGTGAATATCTATTTTCATTTCCCCCTTTATCCTCTACTTTGCTTTTTTATTTACCAGTATATTCTGGAGAGCTTTTTTTTCTTTTTAAAGATTTCCATATCCCCCTGTATTAGTCAGCCAAAGGAGTGCTGATGCCAAATACCAGAAATTGGTTGGTCTTTATAAAGGGTATTTATTTGGGGTAGAAGTCCAGAGTTACCAGGCCATAAAGCATAAGTTTCTTCCCTCACCAAAGCCCGTTGCCACGTGTTGGAGCAAGACAGCTGCCGACATTTGCCAGGGTTCAGGCTTCTTGGGTTCTTCTCTTCCTGGGGCTGCATTTCTCTCCGGGCTTAGCTCCTCTGTTTCCTCCACAAGGTCAGCTGTAGACTATGAGGCTCTCTAGGCTTTGCTTCTCTCCACAAGGCCAGCTGTAGACTATCCGGCGAATGGCTTGTCTCTATCCCAGGGCCTTTTCTCCAACATCAAGCTTCTCTTTGCCATGCCTTTTATATTTTATTCCCCACCCACCAAGAGGTGGGGCTCAATGTCCTACTGACGTGACCCAGTTAACGCCCTAATCATAACTTAATCATGCCCAGATTAGCAGACCAGTTTACAAGCATAATCCAATATATATTTTTGTAATTCATAATTACATCAAATTGCCCAGCGGCTATACTCCACCCTCTGAAGTCCACAAATATATGACAATATTCAAAAAACCTTAAATCAGTAACAATTCAAGTACAAAATCGTATCATAGGCAGTTTAAAGAAATACAGTTTGTCTTGGGGCAAAGTCCTGTCTGCTATAGACCTTTGAAACTTACAAAACCATTTAACTACTTCCAATACACAAATGGAAAGACAAAGAATAAACAATTTCATTATCATAAAGAGAAATTGGGATGTTGAACATGAGTCATGGATCCTCTACAGTTCAGTAAATCTGCAGGGCATCCTCCATTTGATTTCAAAGTCTGAGAGTCATTCTTAAGAAGATGGTTTCTTCTCCTTGGGGCCACATGGGGACCTACCCTTTCCACAGGCTTGCCCAACGGCCATTTTCTTGGTTCCACCCTCATCAAGCATCTGGGTGTCAACCAAGCTCCAGACCTCACCCTCCAAGAGTGTTGGGGTGATTGCCACACCTTACCCAATCTTTGGGTTAGAATCTTAGCCCCCGTAGTACAGTGAGGTGAAGACAACATTCCCCCTAACCTTTGGCATACAGGTTCAACCCTCTCAGAGCAATGGGTTGACCACCTGGCCTTCTCTAATCCATGGGGGACAGGAGCACCCCTCTTAGACCTATGGGGTGCTGACCTTAACTGCCCTAATTGAGGAATGTGCTCCACCCTCCCTGTACCCTGGGGTGGCAAAACTCTCCCAGAACATTGGGTGGGAACATCCACCCTCTTCAACTGCTGGGGCAAACTTACCCTCTCTGCACCCTGGGGAGGCAAAACTCTCCTAGAACATTGGGTGGGAACATCCACCCTCTTCAACTGCTGGGACAAACTCACCCTTTCTGTACACGTGGGCGGGACTCCTCTTTTGGCCCAAGGCTATGTCTTAATTCCAGATCTCAGCTTCTGTAGGTTTCTTCTTAAAGCTGTTTCTCCTTCAATCTTTTCTTTCCATGTCCTCTTTTGTCCAAGCTGACAGTGGTTTTGTTCATACAGCTCTCTCAAAAACGTTGTTGGTTTAGCAAGAAGCAGGGGTCCAAGCCATCAGACAGTAAGACTTTCCACAAGTCTTTCCGAGATAACTGCATCTTCAATTTTGATTTACAAGTTCCACGTTTAGCTAAGTCTTCAAATGGGATACTTTCATCTGGGAACTTGATTTCCAGAAACTTGGAAGTTCCAGAATTAGTTTCTGTTTTCTTTGTGCCCAAAAGTTGAGTCATTAGCGTATTTCTTTCTAGCATTTTGGTATAAGCTGCAAGGAGAACCCACTTTCTCCGGGTTTACTTTGGAAAGTTCTTCAGCTAAAGGCTCAGGTTCACCATTTCCAAATTCTGTCTTCCATATAACACCAGGAGTTAATCTTGCTAAGATTTCTGCAACTTTAAAACACGGATCACCTTTCCTCCAGTTTCCAATAATAGTTATCATTTACTTTTAAGGCATCATAAAAAGTCTCTTAAGCGTCCATATTGCTATCAACAGTTTCTTCAAAGTGATCTAGGCCTTTTCCTTCAAGCATTTCATAATTCCTCCAAAAAATACCACTTACCCATTTATAAAATCGTTCCAACATTTGGTAATTGCAAAAGCACTACCCCACTCCTGGTACCAAGCTGTATTAGTCAGGGTTCTCTTGGAAAACAGAATTAACAGGAGATATCTGTCAATAATATGAGATTTTATAAGAGTCTCTCATGTGACCGTGGGGATGCACAAGTACAGTTTCCGCAGGCAGGCTGCAAACCGGGGGCTCCGATGAAAGTCCAATGAAAGGTCCTTGATGAGTTTCTGGGAGAAGTTGGCTGTCCAAACATGAGCTGGGAAATTCTCTCTGAATGTTGAAATCACTTCCCCTTTTAAGGCATTCAACTGATTGGATAAAAGCGTCACCCATTGCTGATGCAATCTCCCTGATTGATGCACATGTAATCAGCCATCCTCGCAGTAAACTCACTGGTGATCGAAGTCCATAAATGCTCTTGTATTACAATTAGCCCAGTGCTTACTGGACCTAACACTTGGACACAATTACCTGGCCGAGTTGACACATTAGCCTAACCATCACACCCCTCCCCACCCCCCGTGTTGTTTTTGCGCTCGCTGTCTGCTCTCTGTGTGTTCTTCTGTGTCTGCTTGTCTTCTCTTTAGGCGGCACTGGGAACTGATCCTGAGACCTTCTGGAGTGGAGAGAGGCGCTCAATCTCTTGCACCACCTCAGCTCCCTGATCTGCTGCGTCTCTTATTGTCTCTCTTCTGTGTCTCTTTTTGTTGCGTCATTTTGCTGTGCCAGCTCTCTGTGTGGGCCAACACTCGTGTGGGCCAGCACTCTGTGTGGGCCAGCTTGTTTTTCACCAGGAGGCCCTGGGAATCGAATCTTGGACCTCCTATATGGTAGATGGGAGCCCAACTGCTTGAGCCACATCCGCTTCCCAGCTTGGAGAGCTTTTAATTTCACTAACAGAGAGCTTCCTCCTGCTTGTTTGTTTATGGTTACATGCATTTCATTTTGTGGATTTACCATAGTTTAATTAACTGTCCCCTATGGTTGGACACTGGTATTGTTTCCAATCTTTTTTTTTTTTAATTGTGATATAATTCACATACCATAAAAGTCACCCTTTTAATGTATACAATCCAGTGATTTTTTTTTAAGTATGTTTCCAAGCTTTTGTTCTGCAAACAATGATGCGATGAGTAGTCTTGTGCATATATTTCTTTGAACGTGGTACCAGTATGTTCATAGGATAGCTCTGGGTCAAAGGATTTGGTAGTAGAATTGTTGGGTCAAAGGATAAATGCATTGGAATAATGATGGGAATTGCTAGTTACCCTCCATGTGGATTGTTTTATTTTGCATTTCTGGCAGCAAAGGATGAGAGGGCCTGTTTCCCCATAGTCTTGCCAGTAGTGTCTTTGCCTTTTTATAAAGCAATCTTTATTTTTAAGAAATGTATAATGTTCATAAGCTACTCAATTAAATCTAATACTGATTTATGATCTTTTTTTACCAAGGTAAACATGACCAAAACTTCTTTTTAAGTTCATAAAAATTGTTATTTATAATCGATCTTGGCAGTTAATTGGTAAATTGAAGGTAATGAATGTTGATGTCCAGAACAGTTTTTAGCAGTGTGGTCTCAAGTTGTGCATTTTCCTCATTCCCATTCTCTTCGGTCATATGAGTATAATGATGTTCACAATATTGGAATTAAAATTCCCAGTGGAAGAAGACCATTTATAGTCTGCTTGCTCTATGGTAGGCATATTCATACAGAGTTTTATTCTTTTGATAAAGCCTTCCAAGTTACAGTGTTGTATACCTGTGTGATGCTTTGGGCCTGAAAGCATCAGCAGATAAGTGGTGGTTTTTGCAGTAATTTGGTTGAAGCATTAATTATAAACAATTTCTGTCTCCATTGGCACTTGCCAACCTATGGGACAAGTCTGTTGCTGTTAAATCTGATTTGGATGGAGTGTGTAATTCTTTTCAGAATCGACCTCTGTCCTCCTCATTATACACGGATTAGCTTTATTGATAGACTCTCATGAAGAGATTTTAAGGTGGCGTGTGTATTGGAGTCATTTCAAGGCTGGAGACCTCATGTGCCTTTGATTTATTCAGGGATATTTTCTCTGGACTATTCTGATTATGATGGATTTGTGAGAGAAGGCTCTTTTCCTGGGGATAATACACAGGGCCACCAAGTCTGGTTGAGCAGGTTGTGTTCTGTATAAGGACAGTGGCCACTGGCACACTGGGGCTTGAAACCTAGTTTGTGTTCATGAAGCCATGCCCTTTAGAGTGGAGCTGTACTGGCCCAGGGCAACGGGCACCATTTTCTAATTCTTATAATTAGAGACAGCAACCCTGATGATGCATTTTATTGCAGTTTTATTTGAAAACAAGTTGTTTTTCAGATTATTTTCAGATAATTTCTTAGTATATATATGCCTATGGTTATGTGTATTTGTATACACAGATATATGTCATCATATGCTATATCTAAGCACACATACACACTCCATAAATACTTGAGTATAAGGTCAGGTATTCTTTGAAAAAAAAAATCCCTTATAATGAGGGAGTCACTTTATATGTATTTGATTCCGTGTAAAATATTAAGACAATTCTATTTGTCGTTGCTTAAAAAGGTTGCTTAATAGAAAGATGTTTAATACAAATTTAATAATTATTCTGGAGATCAAGGATTACTTTTAAAACAATACTGCAAGTGTTTATGTTTTCAAATGAATGTTTACAGGATGGATAAAATTTCCAAATATCCTGATATTATGCAAGTGGATACTTGTGGCTTGGGTTATTATTGCCAATGATAGTATTATAGATGTAGTAAACAACTGCTATGTCTCAAACAGCTTATACAGACAGGAAGATATGCACTGGATAACTTTATTGGATGACTCAGAAGGTGACTCCAGTGATGAAAAAAGATTCTAAGGTCAAAGATACATGTGCAGGGAAGCGGGTATGGCTCAATCGATAGAGCTCCCGTTTACCATATGGGAGGCCTCTGGTTCGCTTCCCGGGGCCTCCTTGTGAGGGCAGGCCGGCCCGTGCGGCCTGGTGGGCTGATGCAGCAAGACCTCACAACAGGAAGCGGGTGTGGCTCAATGGATAGAGCCCCCGTTTACCATGTGTGAGGCACCGGGTTTGCTTCCTGGGGCCTCCTTGTGAGGCCAGGCCAGCCCGCGCGGTGCGGTGGGCTGATGCAGCGGGACCTCACAGCAAGGGGGAGATAAGCAGACACGGAGAAGACACACAGCGAATGGACACAGCAAGCACAAGCAGCAAGGGGGGGATAAATAAATAAATAAATAAATCTTTAAAAAAAAAAAAGATACATGTGCAAAGTTTGAATCAAATTGTCTCATGGAATGTAAGAATGAATAAAATTATTTCTAAATTAATGCTTTATACAATGTGTAATTTAAAATGTGTATAATTAATATATATTACAATTGGCATGGTAACTAATTTTTATCTGTAAAAGTTTATATATTAAAGTTGGCTAAATTTATTTGTTATTTTTTTATTGGAAAAATAAGGGACTGTCATATATATATTTATATATATAATTTTTTTTTAAGGAGGTACCAGGGATTGAACCTGGGACCTTGTACATGGGAAGCAGATGCTCAACCACTGAGCTACATCTGCTCCCGTGTCTTTTATTTTGGGTCACTTTTTATTAAGTCATATATATATATATTGTTATTTTTAAACAGAAACTGAGGCTTCTTGAAGAGCTTGAAGATACGTGGCTCCCCTATCTGACTCCCAAAGATGATGAATTCTATCAACAGGTAAAGTATCTTAATATTTTGATCAATTTGCAGTGATGTGCTCAACAGAGATATTGAGATATAGAATTACCTGTACAGAATTACCTCAGAGGTAGTCTAGTCCTAGCTGCTTGGACCAGAGAGGTTAAATGAAAGGTGAAATGATCTCATTGGCTCATCTTATGGCTTCTCATCACCCACAGAGAACATCATTTCCCAAACTACATAGATTGAGAGTCAGAAATGATGGTTTCCTCAGAGAAAAATTGGCATCCTGTTACCAAAGAAGGAGGGGGAGCAGGCTGAGTAGGCAAAAACAATAAATTTTCACCTATTTTTTCTTGCTAGAGTATAAGCTCTTGGAGTATAGGACTTGGGCCATGTCACCTTTGTGTCTCTAGCACACAGCATGTACTTTATAGAGCAGACCCTTGGTAACCATGGAAGGAAAATAGGAAAGGAGACGCTTACCCATTTGGAATCCAGGTCTCTTGACCTCCAGTTTGTTGTAATTTCCAGAACGTTGTATCTCATCTCTATTCTTATTAGATCTTCTCTATATTTCACCTGATCAGCCCTTTTATGGATCTCCCTAGTTCTCCTCTCTGTGCCTCTTCCTTAATCCTTAAAGTGGCAGCATATTTTCTAACTAAGACATAAATCTGAGCATGTCAACCCCCTGCTTCAAATCCCACAATGGCTGTTCATTTCCTGGCTCCTGTATTTCCAGCTTTTTCTCTCCCACTCCTTCACCTTTTTACCCAAACTGGATTTTGGCTGTACCTCAAGCGAGCTATATAGTTTCATCTATGGGGACCTTTTTGTTATATTCTCTGCTGACATGGTTCCTTCTCCTTACCTGCCACTCTTCTTTCCTTGCTGAACTTCTGTGTTGCCTGTTAGAGTTCAAGTGTCATCTCCTGTGTGAAAGCTCCCCTGACAACCTCTTCAGCCCAGAGCATTGCTTCTGTTCCCTCTTGGGTGATCCTGTTGTACTTCATCTGTACTTTTCTTAGCACTATCTCAGTTTATTGTAATGATTTCTTTAAATGCTTCTCATCTTCTCTACCTTATGTCATGCCTGGCACCCAGCAGGTTCTTAGTTTGCTTGAAGGAATGAATGGATTCATGCATGCATGTATAGATTAATTTAAAAAGTAAGTTATATAATAATGTTTAGCATGATTTGAATTTTGTTTTTACATGCAAAATGGTGAGGGGGCTTGATGAAAGATTTAAAGAATGTATACAAAAACTTTATAACCCAGAGTAGTGTGGTTTTCTCCTTTGAGCTTTTCTCATTTTCAAAATTATCTCCAATGAACATGTATTCTTTCGTCATCAGGAAAAAAAATTTTTTTGAAAAGTACCCTTAAATATTGTCACAATAAAAAAGCAAAACCCTTAAAGTAGATAAACCCACAAAATGCAGTCAGTTCTTAAATCCTTACTAATATTTTCATAGATATAACACTTCTGGTACATGATTATACACATTGTTATAAAGCAACTGTTGAGTCATTTCAACTTTTGTACTTTGAAAGTGGTACATGAAAAATTAAACACAGAAGGTTATCAGTTCTCATGCTCTGACCAGTCATACACTGGACGATAAAAGGAAACCCAAATGCAAATAGAACAACTAGCAAGGCTTCTCTTTTCTCTCTCCAAGACCCACAGCAACCTCTGATACCAATATCTAATCATTTTACGTGCTCCTTATAATAAGGCTTAGCGTTTCAACAAAACTTTAGTAAGAGTAAATCTGTTCTCTAAAAAGATGAAGGGAAAACACTTTTTAATGACATGGGTAAATAGAAAGTTCAGACCTGACATTCGTTTCCTTAAACACACCCTAGCTTCAGAAATGCCAATCCAGCTGCCAGTCAGCAAAAGAGACTCTTTGTAGTTTCCATGTCAGGTCTGAGATCAACTATTGTTTAGTCACTCTTACAGTGTGCCAGGGACAGTGCTAAATGTTTTAATCCTCACAACAACTTCATTCATTCATTTACATAAACATGTATTGAGCACCTGCTGTATTTCAGGCACTAGTGCTAGATGCTTGAGGTAGATACTATCCTTCCCACTTTATAAATCAAGAAAGACTTAAGTTACTTATCTGAGTGGCAGAACTAGAGTTCAGTCCCATATTTGTCTGACTCTAAAGGCTCATGCTTTTTTAAGAAATAAAATTTTATTGAAGCATATCATTCATACCTGAACATGTGTAAACAATAAGTATATAGTAAAAGTTGTGAACTTAAAAAACAAACATGTATATCATCATACATCACCCCACCACCACCACCTTGGACTGTTGTGAAACATTTGTTACAAACTATGAAAGAGTATCATCACAATATTTCTACTAACTATAGCCCATATCTTACATTTGGTGTATTTTCCCATAACCCAAATATTAACACCCTGTATTAGTATTATATATTTGTTATAGTTCATGACAGAACAAAGGCCCATGCTTTTTATGCTATACTCTATGCCTCCTGTTATACTACGTTTAAATTTGAAACATCTTCAGAGAAAGTTTGCAGTTTCTCCCAAGATACTAGAAAAAAACAAATCAAAACAATAATAACAAAATTCAAAGCAGGAAAGCAGAGAGGGCCTCTATTCGCTCACCATAGAGATTATGGAAATGAGGAATTACAGTGTCAATAAATGAACTCTGGCTTCCAGATATTTAAATGCTGCCCCTTTTTATCCAGAGAAAATGCCACTCTTCTCAGTATTCCCCTAGCGTTCATTTATTGTGTGATTTCCATGTTTTAGGTTGTTCTGAGTGCTTTGCATGAATCGGCTCATTTACATCTTACCATAACTCTATGAGGCAGTCATCATTAAAACCCCCATTTTAGGAATGAGGAAACTGAGGCACAGAGAGGTTAAGAATTTGTTGAAGGTTTACGAGCAGGACGTGATCCTGGACTGGATGTAATACTAGTTGAGAAAATGCCCAAAAGGACATAATTGGGACATAGGAAAAAATTGGAATATAAGACTGTAAACTTTATATCAATATTAAATTCCTTGAACTGGATAACTGCACTTAAGGTGGTTGCATAAGTGAAGATCCTTATTCTTAGGACATATATATGGGAGTACTGAGTGTTCAAGGAAGAGGGTGTATATAACCTGCTCTCAAATGTTTAGAAAATAGATGGTATATTAGTCAGCCAAAGGGGTGCTGATGCAAAATACCAGAAATCAGTCGGTTTTTATAAAGGGTATTTTTTTTTTGGGATAGAAGCTTACAGTTACTAGGCCATAAAGCACAAGTTACCTCCCTCACCAAAGTCTGTGGCCACGAGTTGGAGCAAGATGGCTGCCGACGTCTATAAGGGTTCAGACTTCCTGGGTTCCTCTCATCCCAGGGCTTGCCTCTCTCCGGGCTCAGCTGCTGTGTTAGCTCCACAAGGCCAGCTGTAGACTATTAGGTGAATGGCTTGTTTCTCTTTCGGGGGCCTTCTCTCTTTCCTCACGACCAAGATCCTCTGTGTGCTTACTTCCCGGGGCTCCAGATCAAGACTCCAGCATCAAAACTTCAACATCAAAACTCAGACTCTCTTAGTTTGCCATGTCTTTTATTTGTGAGTCCCTACCCACCAAGGGGCGGGGACTCAACACCCTACTGACGTGGCCCAATCAAAGCCTTAATTATAATTTAATCACGCCCAGAGGAACAGACCAGTTTACAAACATAAATCCAATATCAATTTTTGAAATTCATTAAATAATGCCAAACTGCTACAGATGGATAGATGGATGTAGAATGATATGGGAAACGTGGCAAAATGTTAAAAGTTGGTGTATCTGGTTAGTTTGGTGAGAAGTATGGTGTTCTCTGTGGGTTTTTATTATTTTTACAACTATCCTCTAAGTTTGAAATTATTTCAAAATAAAAAGTTAAGCAAAATTTACAAATAGGACTAGGATCTGAACCCAGTCTGTCTGGCTTCTGGGTCTGTTCCATACTCTTAAAACTATCCTGCTTCCCTTTTCCTCTGTGTTTCTTGATCCTTCTGGGATTCCTGTGCTTTTCTGTCAGTGATCCCAAACGTCTATCCTAATCTTTGCTTTCTTTTGTTACCTCCAATCCCCCACCTGCCTACTGGATGTCTCTACCTGGAATTCTTGCAGGCACATGTCACTCAATATTAACTAATCAGTTAATTAAGACAAATGTATTTAGTCCCCACTCTGTGCCAGGCACTGTATTAGGCATTGGAAATGAAGTTGTGAAAAACGACAAAGATTCCTTCCTTCTTTGAGCTTTTTTCCTGTGGGACGGGGAATGGGAATAGAAGTAAACAACAACAAAAATAGCTAAAAGTAATTAAGTCAGAAGGGAGACTGGTGTAGAGACAAGTAAATCAGGCAAGGGAATAGGGAATACCAGCGGAGGTGGGGGTACAGTTTTAAATAAAGTAACAAAGAAGGCCTTCTTGAGAAAGGGACATTTAAACAAGAGACCTGATGGAGGTGTGGGGGCAGGTCTGTAGACACTTGGAGAAGAATGTTCTGGATATAGGGAACAGCAAGTGCAGAGCCTTTGAGGTATAGTTGAGGAAAAGCAACTGAGGCTAACATAGCAGAAGGAGAGTAGAGGGAGTCGAAGAAGATGAGACCAGAGAGTACCAGGCCCAATCACACAGGCACTTGCAGACTGTCCTAAGAATGTTGCCCATTACTCTGAGTAAGGTGAGAACACTTAAGATGGTTTGGAGCACACGTGTGACAGAACCTGACTTAGATTTTAGTAAGGATCCATTTTACAAGGATCCTGCTGTTCATTCTCTTCCCTGGTGGCCTCCCCTTTGCCTGTTCTTAAAATTGCAAACCTTCCTATCCTAAACTTCTCTCCACTGCTTCCATCCCTCATTCAATCACCTGGCAATTCTACCTCTTCAGGATCTCTCAAGTTCTTTCTTCTTTTCCAGTCCCATGGACGCTCTCTCAGTTCATCGTCTTCCACCTGCGTGATTTTAACACTTGTCTTCTCTGATAGATGTCTGACTCGTCACTCCTTGCTTTATAAATCTTGCCGGGTCTTTCTTGCCTCCAAGGTAAAGTTGATAGTCCTGAGCACGTCCTATAAGGCCATTGGCTGTATGACCCCAGACTGCTTCTCCGATCTAATCGCTGTCCATTCGCTACCATTGTGGCCAACCTTAAACTCCCATCATGCAGAGACTCTTGCTGCACCCTGACCTGCTATACCCTTTCATCTTCCCATGCCTGTATGCCTAAAAGTCCCTGGTTTGGAATGGCATCCTCACCTTTGCTATCTGGTTAATATCTACTCACCCTTAAAGCCGCACACTTGCTTACATACTGCATCTTCCGTGAAGATGCCAGGAAATCCCATTTGTTCTACTGTCAAAATATATTTAAAATCTGACCACTTCTCGCCATCTCTGCTGCTTCCCTAGTGGCCAAAGCTACCATCATCTCTTTCTCAAGCGATTGCAGTAGCCTCCTAACCTGTCTCTCTGCTTCTTCTCTTGCTTCTTTTACCATCTGTTTTAACACAGTGGCTGAAGCAATCTCTTAAACATAAATCAGCTCATTACCCTTTCTTGCTCAAAGGTCTTCAGTAGCTTCCCATCTTGTTCAGAGTAAAAGGCCTAAGACCTTCTGTTCACCTACAAAGCACTGTATAATCTGGCTCCTGACTCCTTCTCTCACCTCATTTCCTGCTTTTCTCCCTCCTTCACTCTCCTCTCCCCTCTCTGGCTTTCTTGCTTTCTAGAGTAAACCAAGTACCCTCCTGCCCAAAGGCCTTTGCACTTGATGTTTCTTCAGCCAGCCACTCTGTTTTGCCTCAGGTCTCTGCAGAACATGAATCCTCCTTTCTGGTCCTCCGCTCAGATGTCACCTTCTCAGGCAGGCCTTCCCTGGCCCCTTATATAAAATAAAAACACTCACTCCTAGCACTCCCTATCCTACTTACTCAGCTTCATTTTTCTCTGTAGCACTTATTACCATCTATAATACTATGTATTTTACTTATTTATTTGTTTATGGTCTCGCTCCCCTTACCAGAATGTAAGCTCCTAGAGAACGGATAGAAATTTTGCATACTTCTGTATTCCTGGCCCCTAGTATTTTGCATATAGTATGTGCTTGATAAATATGTATTAGTAAGTAAGGTTTCTCTAGATTTCCCTTCCCACTTATTTATTCCTTGTTCTTATAGCAGTTTAGTCATAACTCTATTATGTCTTCCTGTAACTATTGGTTTTTATTTCCGTCTATACTGTTAAACTATGAGATGCTGTAAAATAGGACCTGTCTTGTTTTTATCACTGTTTTTATGGCAGTTTATACAGTGCCTGGTACATAACAAATATTCAATAAATGTTAAATAAACAAACAAACGAAATGAACTTTGAGTGAATGAATGAATGAATGAACCAACATCATTGTGCCACTTTGTTGTAATCCATATGTTATCACAAGATTCCTAAGCAGTGACTTCAGAAGAGCGCCCTCCCCTGGGAGTTGCTCAACATTACACAGCTGGAGGCTGGGCCAAATAAGTGTTTAGCTCATTAGTCTTGGGATGGCTACCAAGTCATAAGCATTATACAACTAAAATTGTATAGAAGCTATTATGACTAATATGGTGCAGGTTGCTATTAAGTGCTATTAAGTGTTACCAGCAAAATCTCTTAACAGCCAAGTTAGACCATACACCCCTGAAATCAGAGTATCCTAACTCTTTAAATGAAGAGCATTTCCCAAGTCACTTGAAGATTTTAAGTATTATCTCACTCTACCAAAGGTTGAGTTCCATTGGACTTTATTTAAGTGAACCTCTTGTAAACTGGTATCTTATTCACTTAACACCACATCTGACTTCTCTGTAGGATTAAATCTTTTCAGAAGCATCCCTTGGTAGAATTTTCATATAATGGTTTTAAATAGGCAGAAAATAAAACCTATTCTCCCGAGACCATCTTTTAGTCATTGATAAGGGCCTGGTGTGTTGGCCCTTGTGTTTATATCTAAAATACCTTTCCAAATGCTTATTAAGCTATATAATTGTCATTTATGTTACAGAATCTTTTGTGAATCTCAATAAATTTATTATGTGATCAGACAACTAATAATATAATTGCATGGCTATATACTCCTTGGAAAAACATTAATGGGATTAGGCAGAGAAAAAAATTCTAACATATTTGAAAATCTGCCAACAGCTGTTCTGAATTTTTGTGCGATATCTGATGTTCTATATCTACCTGCCCAAAATGGAAAGTGAACTTAAGCTTGACAGAATGAGTTAATATTAAATTATTTAATGTGCAATTCTTTTCCAAAGTTACTTGTTGCTCTCTTTTTAAAAAAATTAAATACTTAGCACTTTCATGTATCAGGACTATTCTAATTACTTGATAAATAATAAGAGAAGGCATTTGGATTTGGGGGTTTTCTCTCTTGTCTATTTTTGAGGCAGGGATAAAATTAGCCAATTATTATTATTTATACTCACTGTAGATAAAATCAAAATTGCCCAGAGCATTGTACAGCAGTTCAATCATATTCAAAGAGTACTGAAGTTTTATTGAAGACCTGACTAATTTTTATTCTTTCTCTTCAAAATACCTGCATACCTTCCATCTCTTTCATTCTGTATCCGCCAGCATAGGCTACATTGTGATGTAAATCTCAGGGGCCTCACACAACATTTCTGGTTCAGTTTACATATTGTTTGTGGGTTGGCAGAGAGTCACTATCCTTTGAAGTAACACATGGATCCCAGTGGCCACCAGCTAGGCTCTATGCTATAGGGAAAAAGAATGTTCTGGAGAGTCTCACACTGGTAATGAAAATGCTCCAGCCACCATTTCTCACTGGACAGATGCAGTAACATGTTTCATCCAATATGAGGGTTCTGGATGTATAATTCTACATTGGGCTGAAAGCTTGAGATGGTTGGGGGAGGAATCTGGAAATATTTGACAAACAGCACTAATGACTAGTACACATTCTTAGCTAATAATTCACTTCATACTTCATTGAGAAAACTGAATCTCCTTATCCCGTCTTCCCCTAAAAAACACCACTGGAACTCGCTCATCTGGCCATTATCAAATTTATAGTCTTGACTGATTTTTATCTTCTTTCTCCTTCCATCCTATTCCAATATAGGAAATATCTCTTCTCCCACCCACATATCTTTCATCACGTACTCCTGTCTAACAAATTTTGAGCAGATACAGTGGTGTGCTACTAAATGTTTAACAACTAGTTCTCTGGTGGGGGAAAAAAAAACCAACATGTTGATTTTTAGTGTGTCCTGATTTCCATGGTATAAATACACTCACTGTGACCATTTCAAGCTATCACCATGGCATCACTGAATATGGAGTTGGGAAAAGTTGTATCCCAGTGGGCTCTCATGAACAGGTACAAACCTATTTTATGCCACCAATAGTTATTTATAAAATAGACACAAGTACTGTAGTCATATTAAATATATATGCATACATATTTTAGTAAAGTTTAATTTCTTTCTCTTTTTCAGTTTTTATTTTAAAGATTTATTTATTTATTTCTCCCCACCCCCTCAATGTTTTACACTTGCTGTGTCTGTTCGTCTTCCTTGTTTCTTTAGGAGGTACTGGGAACCGAACCTGGGACCTCTGATGTGGGAGGGAGGCTCCCACTCGAGCCACCTCCACTCCCTGCTTTGTTGTGTCTCTCATTATGCTTTTTCTCCCTGTGTCTCTTGTTGCGTCATCTTGTATCAGCTTGTCGCACCTGCCCATCATGCCAGCTTGCTTTCTTCTTTAGGAGGCACTGGGAACCAAACCAAGGACCTCCCATGTGGTAGGCAGGAGCTCAATCATTTGAGCCATATCTGCTTCCCTCTTTTTTAGTTTTGAAAAAAACAAACCAGTTCTATCGCCCTCTTTCCCTTGCAAATGGATTGCCTTACATATCCCACAGGGTGTGGATAGCCCACTTGGGAGACTATTGCTCCAGACACTCAAGGTTTTTGCTCCTTAGCCCTCTCTTCTGCATCATCAGCCTCTTTCTCTCTGCTTTCTCATTCCTATCAGTATACTGACAAACCCTAGTGTACTCTAGGATTTTCCATCGTTAAAGATCATCTTTTGATCTAGCAATCCCCTTCAGCTACAGCTGTTTTTCTATTCTCCTTCATAGCAGAATCACTAAAAGAGGCCTCTAGTCTTGCCATCTCCACTTTCTTGTCTTTCATTCCATCTTCAGCCTACTCTAATCTGACTTCCTTCTCCACCACTTTGCTGAAAATGCTCTTCTCATTGTCATCAATGATTTCCATGCTGCTAAATATAGTGGATAATCTCATTCCTCATCTTACTTGACCTCTTAGTGGCAATTGACATAGTTGACCACTCCATCCTCGAAATGCTCTTCAATTTTCGCTTCTTCATTAACATACTGGTTATCTACCTGGTCTCTTTTGCTAAGCTTTCCTCTGCTACTCAGAAAATGGCTTTGGGTCCTCTTCTGTATTTGTATTGTTTCTCTAGGTGTTCTCATTCATTTCCAGACCTTTAAGAATGAGCTGTGTGCTGACCACTCCCACGTTGATTTCCCTAGCCCCATTTTCTCCTCTGATTCCAGGTGTGCATATCCAGTTGTGCACTTGCTGTTTTCACCTGGAGATTTCAGAGGTATCTTAATGGCTACAGCTCCAAAATGGAATTCATTTCTCCATGGTCTTCTCCCTACAATACCTGTTTGTCCCTGTTTCTTTATTTCAAAAAAAGAGTAAATTAGTTATTCAGTTATTAAATCCAGAAATCTGGAAGTCATGCTTAACTTCTTTCCTCATGTCTCACATCTAATCCATAAGCACACCCTTTGGCTTGGCCTACAAAATACATATTTTACTTGGTTCTGTGCTAATCCAAACTGTCATTACTTTTTTCCTGGACAGTTGTAATTGCACCTAATAGGATTTTCCACTTTCACATTTGCTTCTTTTAGATCCATATTTCCAATACTCAATATTATAATTAGAATGATATTTAGAAAATGTAAGTCAGATCATTCCTCTCCCCTTGAAATCCTCCAAGAATCAAACCCAGATTCCTTGCTGTGACTCCATGGCTCCCTGTGATCTGGCCTCTGCCTCTTCCTCCTCCTCATTGCATGTCACTCTGCTGTTGGCGTTTGTGCACTAATAAAAATGTCCTTTTTTTTTTTTTTGCCCCTAGAATTGTCTGGTCTGTTTCCTTAGTGCCCTTGTATTTTTTGGTCCTAGCGTGTTACATGGTTAGTGCCTTCTTTTCCTAAAGATCTCAGCTTAAGTGCCATCTCCTTAGAGAGTCATTCTTACTCTAGTGACAGATTTCCTACTGGTTTGTCTCTGTCCTAGTCCTTAACACAATTTGGGATTACTTTTCCTAATTTATTTACTTGATTTGGTAGAAAGCTCTGTGAGGGCAGGAACCTTATCTCTGCATCATATTTGATAGGTGCTCAATAAAAATATGTTGAATGAAAAATAATGTGTGGAAGACAAAATGGTCTTGCTCTGTTTATCACATTAACAATAATTATTGAATGAAGATACAGAAGGAAGTTATGTTAATATAGTGGGCAGCGCAAAGCCACGAGGACAGGTTAATATGTTGGTAGAGTCTGGCTCCTTTTGTCAGGATTTAGCCTAAAATGGTGGGAGGAAACAAGATTAAACTTTATATGGGTAAATATAAAACCCTGCACATAGGTTTAAAAAAAATCAATTGCATTATACAAAACCAGGGACTCTGGCTTGACACCAATTCATATGTCAAAACCTAAAAGCCAAAGTGATGGCTGGAAAGCTAATGTAGTCATAAACTGTATCAATAAATCCATGTATTTCCACATTAGGGGAGGAAATTGTTTCTAGTACTTTCCTCCAGTGACACCAGTAAAATTATTACAACTTTCTAGAATTACAATGGGATACCTTATCCATCCATCCATCCATCCATTCAACATTTACTGAGTGTATTCTGGGCACTAATATTATAGTAGTGAACAAAATTGTCATGGTTCTTTTCTTTTGTTCATGGAACTTAGTATCTAACTTCCAAAGAGAAGTGAATTCCCTTTCAGTGCAAATCTTGAAGCAGAAACCATTTGTCATTTATTGAGAGGCAGGGCAATCTAATGGTTAAAAACTCCGCCTCTGGAACCAGAAGTTGGAAGCTGGGGGTTTCAAATTCCAGCTCTGATATTTATCAACTATGTGTGTATGCCCCAGTTTTCTCATTTACAATCTGGAGGTAATTTTAGTATTACTTCATAAAGTTGTGAGAATTAAATGAGTTAATGCATATAAGTCATTGAGAAGAGTACTTGGCACCTAGTAACATTTACTAAATAAATGGTAAACAGCAAGTTAATAATACTGTATTTTCTGGAGGATCAAAGCCTAGAAGACAGATTGAGGTTGGGGGCAAGTCAAGGCAGAGGGAGTTGGGAAGACAAAGCCCAAATTATGATTTGTTTTTTTGTTTATATTAAGGATTGTTACTAATTTGAGCTTGGACTTGAAAATCTTGATGGGAGAATTTGATGAAATCTGTTTTATTTATTCTTCTATTTTAGACTAGGGAGAGATAAATTCTCTTTAGAAATGCTACCTGTTAGTTTTATTTTCTAATGCTTACAAAAAAACACACCTTTGGAAATAATAAAATTATGGCTATCCATAAATTTTTTGCTTTGGTTTTGTTTTAGTGGCAGCTGAAATATCCTAAGCTAATTCTCCGAGAAGCCGGCAGTGTATCCGAGGAGCTCCATAAAGAGGTTCAAGAAGCCTTTCTCACACTGCACAAACATGGCTGCTTATTTCGGGACCTGGTTAGGATCCAAGGCAAAGATTTGCTCACCCCAGTATCTCGCATCCTCATTGGTAATCCGGGCTGCACCTACAAGTACCTGAACACCAGACTCTTTACGGTACCCTGGCCAGTGAAAGATTCTAACATAAAATACACCGAACCTGAAATAGCTGCTGCTTGCCAAACCTTCCTCAAGCTAAATGACTACATGCAGATAGAGACCATCCAGGCATTGGAAGAACTTGCTTCCAAAGACAAATCTAGTGGTGATGTTGCGCCAGTGTGTATGGCTCCAGATTTCCCCAGGGTTGGCATGGGGTCAGCCTTTGATGGACAAGATGAAGTGGACATTAAGAACAGGGCAGCATATAATGTAACTTTGTTGAATTTCATGGATCCCCAGAAAATGCCATACCTGAAAGAGGAGCCTTATTTTGGAATGGGGAAAATGGCGGTGAGCTGGCATCATGATGAAAATCTGGTGGACAGGTCAGCGGTGGCAGTATACAGTTATAGCTGTGAAGGTACAGTCTGCTGTGGGAAGAAGCAGCCCTGAATGTAACATGACCAGAGTTGTTTAGGCTCTGGAAATATTCATGCTTGTGTGTGTATGGGTGAATGTATGTGTGTCGTGTGTCCTTTTAGGATTGAAACACTCATATATCTGCAGAATATGCCTCTTCTTAACCTAGGTATGCTATCTGGCTCATTGTTATACTATACTCAGACATAGAATATTTTCACATTATATAAGCACTACTGTTACTTTGTCTTTCCTGGGCCCGAAACAGCTAACTGCCTTTCTCTAAAGCTCAGAGTAGACTGTAGAGTTGCTGTAATGAATTTGCTGATAAAGGACCGGGAAAACAAAATCTCTCAAATCTTTCTAGGTTCCTACAGGTGCACGGTTCCATTCTTGCCAAAATATTTTATTACGGTTGATATCACTGTCTTTATGGAAGTGATTTGTCAAATATGGACTTGTTCTTGGCTTCATACTGTTTTTACTAACTGTCCTTCCTTGCCAGAAGCATTTGAGGTGGGTTTCATAAGCAGACAGGCCCCTGTTTTCTGAACACTCTCTAGCCCTGCCCCCTCATCCAGTTTGGTGGTTTTAGACCTACTAGGGTGGTAGCCTACCCACATTTTCCTTCTTTTGGTTTTCAGATTCTGTGTGTTTGGGGTTCCTCCTGCTTTTCAGAACAGGACCACGATAAAGGTAGTTAGCTGAACTTCTTGAGGAGGCATGACTTGCTGGCTTTCTTTGCCTGATTATTTGATAAAGGAATACAATACATAGAAATAGCTCTTTTACCTCTGTAGCTCTTCTGCTTGTTTATTGAAAGATGTGTGGAACACCAGAGTTCTAGATATCCCATCAAAGAATGAGCTAGAACTTTTAGGAGGCCATTGTTTTCTAGTTTAGTTGCATTTTGTTGTTTTGTTACTTCTTTTTGTTTGTTAACTAAAATAGCTGTTTTGGAAAAGGGATTTTAAAAATAACCTCATGGTTCTCTTTAAATTCCTTACCATTTCCCAGCCTCAGAAATTTCCTTAGGAAACTTCTGTCATTTCTAACTTTACCTTACGTCTTCAGCACCAAATAAGGAACTAACTAGCTTAGTGGTTGGGAGTTTTGCCAGTTTCCCCAGCATCTCAAGTAATGATGCTGACCTAAGAAAATCACTTGAAGGGATTTGATGTTGTCCTAATGGAAAGAACCGAAATCCTCTGATCTTTAATAAGGCCTTGCCAAGGATTTAAGAACTATCACATCCAAGAACTCTGATGTGAACGAACAATGGGGTTTGTTAATTTCTTTCTTTGGGAGGCACCTCTCTGAAACTGAAGCGGTGGTATGTGATAGCACAGACTGCTATAAAGGTGTCTTTGTGCTCCCACTTACTCTCTACCTTACAGTTTAATAGTCTTATTGTACTCCCAGAGCGTGGGTGATCATGTAGTTTTTGAAACCTAGAATATCGTTCAGAAAGGAATTTAAATTTTTGATGAATAGTTTCTATGTGCAGGAGTAGTTAGGACTGATAAAGCAGACAAACATAAATAGCTGATAGAATCCCTTAAATGTTTATATTGTCAATTATCACTAAGAGAAGGGAAACTACAGAATTTTGAATCTGTAAGAGCAGGGCTGTTCCTTTGTTCTCTTTCCCCAGACATTGCCAGAACTCTTTCTAATAACACCAGCAATACTGGGAGCTCTTATTGAGCATTTACTATGTGCCAGGAACTGTTGTAAGCATTTTACATGGACTAACTCATTTAATCACTATTACAACCCTGTGAACAAGGTACCATTGTTATCCTCATCTTCCAGATGAAGAAACTGAGGCACAGAAGGATGATTACTTTCCACAAGTTAGCTAGTAATTCGCAGAGCTAGGATTTGAACCAGACATTCTAGCTTCCAAATCTTAACTCATAGACTGTATGTATCATGAGCAGGTGTTTCTTATCCCAGCAGGCTACCTCTGGGATTTGGGTTTTTAGAGTGTCCACCTTCTGTAAAGGTTCTACTTGCTCTTCCTTGAAGGTTCTGGAACCCTGCCCCCTCCCCCTACTCTCCTTCCACAACATCTGCACACACCCCTCTTGTATGATTGAAATACATTAGGTTAGCTTATTCTTTGAAATGGAAACTTTTTCTAGGTCTCTGTCTATGTGTGTGATTTTGGGTCAGATGTTTTGCAAAGCATGTGCCTTGGAACTTTCTGGTGTGTCCATTTCTTCCAAGTGACAAATTGTACATTTAGTTCCTCTGGCCTCCTTCTAATCCTGCAAGAGTTCTGGTATGGGTGAACGTGAAGAGAGCCATTCAGGTCAAAGGAACGTGAAGAGAGCCATTCAGGTCAAAGTTATGACTGGGGTTGGGGAAGAACTTAAGGAGGGGCAAAGAGAGTGGAAATTTCATACAACTGTACTGTTTTCTGTGTCCTTGAACATGCTGTCGAGCAAGTGCTAAGGTACTTCAGTTAGCTATTTTAGGTGAATGGGGGCTCCAAAGGTGATCAAATGCCCTCCTTTCCTTTAGAGAATAGGTGAGGTAAAGTGTGCTCCTGTCACTGTAATTATGAAATGATGAAATATTAAATCTGGAAGGGATTTTTGAAATTAGCAAGTTCAAGCCTCTCTTTTTATAGATGAGAACACTGAGGTGGAGAGCTGGGAATTGACTTGCCCAAGGTCACACAGTTACTTAGTGACAAAAGCAAGGATTTAAGTTGGAAAGTGTTATATGCCACAGGAGAGGTTCACATAAAATGTATGGGGAATTCAGATACAGAAATGATTACTGCCTGCTGAAATGAAATTAAATTGAAGCTTATCTTTCAGGATTTTGCTCTCAATACTTTCTCCCAGTGAAATTTTCATGTAGATTTACAATGAGCCAATCATCCCTCTTCGGTTTATTTCCATGGGTGGAGGTCATTGGGAAGTAATTTGTATAGGATACATGTAATTATATACTAAATTCATTGGCTTTAACATGTAGTTTGAGTTAATAGATATTTTCAGTAGGAAGACTGAAATGGTACATTTTTTAATCAGAAATGGCTTTGGGGAACCATATGTAAATAGGGAGAGTATTTGATCTTCCTTCTCTAGCTTTGTGGGCAATTGCATGTTACTCCTAGCCGTAAAAAAATGAATTTTAGCATGGAATGCATTAAAAAATTATCATTTAATATGGTTTGATACCTTGTTCTTTGACTGGAACATCTTCAGAAAGATCATTTAAATAACTGTCTGTTACCATTTATGTTTGTTTGGAAGAGAATGTTTTCTGGAATATTGTCTCTATAGGAAAAAAGAACAATTCTTAAGATTTTAAACAAGTGCCAAGTGGTGCAGGTTCTGTAACATTATTTTCCAGGTCTTTCATGAAGGGTCAAGGAGGCTTGCAAAAGGAAGAGAGGCCAATCCATGTTTCCTGTTGAGTAATTTTCTTGGAACTCTAGGATTCCCATTCACATCTTTGGGGAAAATGTGAATAGATTTAAGGATGGCTGTTTGTTCCCTTAATTCTTGAATTTCTATTTTGAAATAAGTGGTTCCATACTTCTTAGCTCATCTTTGAGAGCATAAAAAGCTAGGCTGTAATTGCAGCTTGGAGTTTCGCAGCGTTCATCATTTTAAAAAATGCTATATTTTATGTTTTTCTTAGCCGCCCAGCATTCCTGTCCGTCTCAAAGCTCCTTCGACCTCTGTTTGTTTCATTGTATCATGCTTTGTCTTACAATTATATTTGCAATCACTTTACTGCTCAATAAAACTTGTTTCATCTTATAAGCACTTTTTTTTTTTTTTTTTCCTCTCATGCAATGTTTCATTCATTTAAATGGTTGTTAAGCACCTACTACTTGTAAGGCCCTCTTCTAGGTGCTGGACTTAAAACAGCAACAAAACAAACAAAAATTCTTCCCTCATGGACAGAAAATAAACAAATAAATTAAGTAGATTGTACAACAAGTGTGAGGGACAGGCTTACAATTTTCCATAGAGAATTCAGGGAAACCCTCATTTGGATAGTAACTTGTGAGCCAAGACTTGAAAGAGAATGTGAGCCACTCGGAAAGGTGAATGGAGCCCAGGTAGAGGGGGATCATTGAGTGCAAAGGCCCGGAGATGGAGCACGATGGGGATGTTTCAGAAGCAAGTGTGGCTGCAACAGAGAGAAGAGGAAAAGTAACAGAAGTGAAGTCAGAGACGCTGCATGATTGGGGGCATTGTAGGTGACTGTAGGCTTTTACTTTGAGTGAGATGGCGAGTGAGTGCAGTTTTGATCAAGTAGAGGGAATGGGGCAGCACCGGAAACAGGAGCCCTGAAAAGCGCTGCCATAGTAATCCAGACTAGAGATGATGGACCCAGATTCAAAGTGGCAGAGGTGGTGAGAAATGTATATATGCAGTCCCATATCTTTTTCACCAGAACGAGAGTATCGGTGGTTTAGTTGCTGTGAGGAAGGAAAACCTGCATGGCATCTCCGATTTGTCAAGAGTGAGCTAGGTCAACAAGAATGGCTAAATGTTTAAGGATGTATTAATGTGACGATCAGGGGATAAGAGAACAAATTGGAGTGGAACAGACTTTGCTGTCTCTAAAATTAATTGGGCACTTTAATTCTCTCCTATTGAATGACATCATTCCTATTGATATTAATTAGCTGTGGCAAGTTACTTAAATTCTCTCTGACACGGTTTTCTCATCTGTAAAATGGTGATGGGAACAGTACCCTCCAGGACTGTGAGGATTAAATACATGTAAAGTGATTAGAACAGTGTCTAGCATATAGTAGTTATTCAATAAATGTGAATTATTTTAATTTTTATTGAAAGTATACATTCATATATTTTAAAAAGTCAAATATTTCTGTAAGATTTGTTAAAAATACCTTTTCTCCCTATTTTCATTTCCCCAGGGGCAATTATTTCCACTCCTTTCTAAATTTTAGCTACTTCATTTGGTAGTAAATAACAGACTTACATTGTTTTGGGCATTAACAATTGGCTTCTTGTTAAGGAAGGTGAGCATTTACTTAGCTCTCTTTCTCCCTGTCTCTGCCTACACATGTACCCTCTTCATATTCCCCCATCCTCCCATTACAGATGTATTGTAGGTTTGCTTATGTCTGTGTTCAGCCTTTATAGTTATCATGACCATGAAAATGTTATTCAGAGCCTTGTCATAGTTATGATTAGCTTTCCTTTTCTCTATAATTTTTAAGTATTTTTCCGGTGTTAATGGCAGTCTTTTCATTTGCTTGTTTGTTTATGTAGTTTTCTATGTAGTTATCATTAATTGAACCCCACGCTCTCTGCCAATTGTTTAAGTCTCCTGTTAAGACTTTCAGAACCATCAAGTACTCTGTCAACTTCAATTTCTCAGGGAAATATTTCCCAGAGTGTGCTGATCTGCTCCAGTCTGGACTGATTGCCCTCTCTGCCTGATGGACAGTTGTCCCATCATAATCCAGTGAATTCCTTTCACCTCTCTGCTTTGTTGGATCTTGAGATTCCTGCATGCCCTGTCTCTCTTGTTCCTGATTTGCTTCTTCATTTTGGTGGAGAATATCCTCCAGTGGCTTCTTGAGAAAGGGTACTTAGGAGGTAAATTTTTGAGACCTTGAATGTCTTATATTGTCTTTATTCTATGTTGACATGTGTTGCCACTTTAGATATAGAAATCCCAGTAGGAAAGAATTTTTCTTCAGAATTTTGAAGGCATTGCACCACTGTCTTATATCTTCCCGTCTTCATGTTGAGAATTCTGTGGGTTTTTTGTTTGTTTTTAAAGGAGGTACCAGGGATTGAACCCAGTGCCTTGTACATGGGAAGCAGGTGTTCAACCACTGAGCTACACCTGCTCCCTTATTTTTTCTTTGTCCTTTGTATGTGACCTTTTTGGTGGGCTCTTTCAATTTGAAAACTCACGCCCTTAATTTTTGGAAATTTTCTTGATTAGTTAATTATTTTTTCCTCTACAATTTTCTCTTCTCTCAGGGATCCCTATCATTTGGTTGTTAACCTTTCGGACTGTTCCTCAAGTTTTCTTATTTACTCGCCTATTTTTAATCTTTTTGCATTTTTTGATCCACTCTCTGGGAGATTTCCTTAGCTTTATCTTTTCCAACTGGTCTTTTGACTTTTTAAAAATTATTGAAATATAACATACATCATAAACATACAACTTGATGAATTGTCACAAAGTGAATACATGGGTGTAACCTATACCCAGATCAAGCAATAAGACATCACTAGCATCCTAGAAAGGCTCCCATCCAGTCTCTACTCACCCCCCCCCCCCAGCAGTAACC
>JAQZBX010034626.1:0-24915 GCA_029593785.1 Cabassous unicinctus | reverse complement strand
AGAATTTGTAATATGATAGAAAAATGCTTATAATATTAATGTGGAAAGAAAGATTCAATATGTGGGTACAGTATATTGTAATGTGAAACCCAAAGCAACACATTAAACAGCTCTGGAAATAAGCAAAAATATTCAGGTGTTATCCTTCACACTTTAACTCTTCTGTAGATTCCAAGTAGTCTATAATAAAGTATAATACTTTCATAATTAAAATAAGTAGCTTCTTTTGTTTAAAAGAAATATAGTTCATAAATCTGGCCAAGAATTCTAGAAACTGAAGCAAAAAACCAGAACTAATATACCAACACTGATATTTGCTTTGAAATGATGACCAGACAGGGAAAAAAAAGATTGCAATACATCTTGTTGATTATTCCTACCCCCAAAAAAAGTTCTGTTTCTAAAATTTGTTTGTATATTTATTTAATTCACTTTAACATAATTCATCATATCATTTAAAAAAAAGAGGCTTTTTTATTTTTCATTTTCTTCATCAACAAGGAGACCTTGGTCATGCCCCATTTAACTAATCTGTGCTCATTATATTCATCTTTCGGAACATTGGAGAAACAACTGAGTTGGTGTTTAGGACTAAATAAGATAAATGTGCCTGGACAGGATTTTTTAAAGTAATGCTTCCACAATTTGTTAAGCTGCCTTTTGTTTTTTATTTTATTTTTTGAAGTTGAAATAAAGTTAAAAAAAATAAAAACAACAAAACTGAGGCACATATTCTGATACGTGAACCACAGAATGGCTCATAGACCATGTTTTTCCATAATTAAGAGAACTAAATCAATAACTAAGTAAAAATTATGGTACTCCCTAGTGATCCTACCCTCTGGTATTCACAGCCTTATGTAATCCCCTTCCATTTGTGAACTAGAGTTAGGATGCCCAACCATCCTGGTTTGCCCTGTACTGAGGGGTTCCCAAGATGTGGCGCTTTTAGTGATAAAAGAGGAAAAGTCCCAAGTAAATGGGGATGAGTTGGTCACCCTAGCTGGATTTGGTCACCCACTTTTTAAAAAATGATGGGTTAGGGAAGCGGATGCGGCTTAAGTGGTTGGGCTCCCGTCTACCATATGGGAGGCCCTGGGTTCAGTTCCCAGGGCCTCGTGGTGAGGGCAAGCTGGCCCACACCTGGAGAGCTGACGGCCTGCCTCCTTGGAGAGCTGGCGCAGCAAGATGACGCAACAAAGGGGAGACAAGCAAACACAGGAAACACGCAGAAAAATGGGCAGAAAGCAGACGGCAAGCACAAGTGGCAAGGGGGCGAGGCTGGGAATAAATAAATAAAAAATAAAAATAAAAAATCTTTTTAAAAAAAGTGATAGGTTGTCACTCCCAATATTACATTAAAACAGACTGCGGTTTCCATGTGATAAGTTCTCTCTCTCTCTTGGTTTGCTTGCTCTGGGGGAAGCCAGCTGCCATGTCTTGAGACAGACCTGTGCAGAGACCCACATCAGTGAGCCTGGAAGATCTGAGTTCAACCAACATCCGTGAACGTAACTTGGAAGCAGTTCCTCCCCCAGTTAAGTTTTGAGATGACGGCAGACCCTCACCCCCACCAACCAATACCTCGATTTCAGCCTTGTGAGGGACACTGAGTCAGAACCACCCTACTGAGCCACGCCCAGATTCCTGACCCTCAGAAACTGTGAAGTGATAAATATTTGTGGTTTATAGCCACTGAGTTTTGCAGAAATTTGTTAGACAGAATAGGAAGCTGATACAGTTGTGATAGCATCAAAAGTTCAGTTTAAGAAGTGAACTATGTTTTTGAGCCTTAGAGTTTATTTAAAATGAGCTTTACCACACAAACCGTAGCTCCTCCTCCCTACCTACAAGTGCTCCAAAGCATAACATTTTGTTGTCCCTCCCTCCCCAACCCCATTAAAAATATTCAGACCAGGTCCCAGCTTTTGTGTAAATGCAAAATCAGCAACTTGCTGTGGAAAGTCATATCTTCCTTTTCTGCCTCTCTCCAACCCTGATGTGAGGCCAGCATTCAGGATTATCACTTGACCATAATTTCACAGAATCATGGTATAAAAGAATCACAGGATTAAGAAGAGCCTAATTTCTTTAATTATAACTTTAGTAAAGATCAAAATTGTATGCCCAAGTGGAGAGAAAGCCTTGCCTTTTTAAAAAAATAAAAATCCATTCATGTTTACTCATTAAAAAAAAGGAAAAAGTAATGTGCAAAACCTTATGCTCAGCATAATCTTGTTTGTTCATAAAATATGAACATAGCAATACATTATAATAATAGCTGCATAATTTACAAAAGGATACACAATAAACAACAATGGTTACCTCTGGGGAATGAGATGAGCAATGAAGAATTATTTTTCACGTGAAACTCACTTTAAGGTGAACAGAAAATTGTACTTTCTCTTCCAAGAACAAATACTAACGCAACAGTTTACCCTCCGTTTATAGTCCAAATAGTCCATAGGCCTATTCCTATAACTGCCTTTTTTTTATTAGAGAATTGTGGGTTTACAAAACAATCATGCATAAAATACAGGATTCCCATACAGCACCCCACCACCAATACCTTGCACTGGTGTGGAACATTTGTTAAAATTGATAGCACATTTTCATAGTTGTACTATTAATTAAAGTCCATGGTTTGATTTATGGTTCACTGCATAGTATAGTTCTATGGATTTTTAAAAATTTTTTATTCTGTTATCATTTATTACATTTCCACTTTTAATCATATTCAGATATATATTTCAGTGCTATTACTTATGTTCACAATGTTGTGCTACCATCACTGCCATCCATTACCAAAACATTTCCATCATTCCAAATAGAAACTGTGTACATTTTAAGCCTTAGCTTCCCATTCCCTATCCCCACCCCATCTGCTGGTAACCTATATTCTAGATTCTGACACTATTAGTTTGCTTCTAATTGTTTTAAGTCAGTGAAATCATACAATATTTGCCCTTTTGTGTCTGGCTTATTTCACTTAACATGATGCTTTCATTTCATCCGTATTGTTGTATGTATCAGGACTTGCCTACCAAAAACAGTTAAGAGGGTTAAGAGTTCACTGAGGTCTTTTTTTTTTTTTTTAACTTTTCATAATGAAATTTTTCAACATAGAGAAATAAAAAGAATAATGAATCCAATTATCAACTCTGGGCCAATTTTGTTTCATCTCTTCCTCCCACCTCCCCAATGCACTAATCCCTCCACCCTGACACTTTGGATTATTTTGAAACTGATCTCAGACATCATATCATTTCATCCATAAATATGTCAGTATGTATCTCTAAAAGATAAGTGCTCTTTTATTTTTAACATAACCACAATACCATTTTTACACCTGATTTTCAAAAGAATAATTCCTTAATGTCACGTATATCTAGTCAGTGTTATTTTCCCAACTGTCTCACTTTTTTAAAAAAGTTTTTTTTTTTTCAAATTAGGATCCAAACAAGGTTTACACATTGCATTTAGTTGATATAGCTCCTAAAACTGTACTAATTTATGGCTTCTCCCTCCATCTGCCACCACCCCACACCTACCACACCCTACACTTGGGTTATGTTTGAGAGAATCTTTCCAAGTCATCCTGAAACATGATGTTTTCTGGTCTCCACTAGTGATTCATCACTCCTGATAAATAACAACATATTGGACCCTGATCTTTAAGAAGTATGCTTGTTCAAATTTGGACTTAGATCAATTTTAAAGTGTTAAAATGTATCAAAGAAAGATAGTCTGATTATACATTGTACTGGAGGAGATAGGAGTCGATTTCACACTATAGTTAATGCTTTTTTTTTTTTTTTTTTTTTGTAATGAGGCCAGTAAAAAGAGTTTATTAAGAAACAAGTAAAGAGATAGTACACACCCAAGACATGAGTGCTGGCATGCTACAGGGTGAGACGCACAATGTGGGGCCCTGGAGTAGGTCTTTTTAAGGCCTTTCCAACTCCCATTTCCCCATATTAAGGAGGGATCTCAGCTATTTGCTGTCCTGATGGGTTGCCTTTCTACCTTCACCTGTCAGCTTTCAGAGAACCAATATGTAACTGAATTTTGTCTAGGTTCTTGACTATGCTGCAGAAATGAATTTCAAGAGCACATCACATTGATTAGGCCAGTAATTTATTAAGGTAGGGAAGGAAGAGAAATGGGAGAAAATGACAGCTCATGGGTCCCAGGTAGAGAGGAAGGGGTTGAAGAGTGATGAAGGGGACGGATTTACAGACTACAATTTCCCATTATAGATTTTAAATGCCGAGGTTTTACTTGCATGCTGATCCATGCGGGGCGAAGAAGGCCAGAGGCAAGAGAGAGAGAGAGAGAGAAAGAGATTCAGTCTTTGTGCTTGCCTTTTAAACCATTAATTATTCCACCCCTTTGCTAATAGCTCGGGAGGAGTCCCAGCTATTTGCTGTTTTGATTGATTACCCCACCCATCAATTCCCCCGGGAGGGCCCAATGATAAGGCCCCTGGAGAATATCAGGGTCTTCTCCTGGCTTCCGGAGGAAATATCATCCACGAGGATCTTCCAGCAGCCATCTTGGGAGTATTGATATCCATATGGATTTCTTGCCAGATTCCAGATCCATCTATTGATTTCCCATCTAGCCTGCTTCAAATAGGGAGGCCTTTATGTCTGGAGTTATACAAGGCTTGTACTGAGTGTGGGAGTTTCAAATGAGACCTTGTGACAAGGGTCTTGGTGAGCTTTTTAGCTGAAATGGCTACGGCTTTGTTCTCAATTAACTGCCTTCCCTCAGGGGGCTTCCAGGAGGGCTGGTGGCTGTGCTCTGACCAGGGGGGTCCCAGCTGTTATGGATTTATCCTGACCAGTGACCTTCCCTCATTTCCTAAACTAACCTGCTTCAACTCCCCCTTCAGAGAGTTTACACTCTTATTCTTAAGGGGGACCTAAGGGGCGATGGTCATTCTTCTGTAGCTGTTTCCTGCTGGTTAGGGGCAGTAGTCCCTGCCTGACGGGGCATGAAACTCTCTGGCTATTCTGTTAAAGTTGAGGGAAGGTGTAGTTAATGCTTTTTAAAAACACTTCTCTTGGGAGATATTTCAGAAAGGCCAATATTTTGCTCTGTTGTCTCTGTCCTTGCCATAGCTTTTAATTAATAAATATGAAACAAAATATTTCAACAGCAGTACACCTCAGTTACGTCATGATGAACTATGGCCCTTCTCATGAGGTAGGCCAAAACTAATAGCTTCACAGAAAAAATCTCAGAGTCCTCTTCCCAAGTTTTTCCCAAACTGAGGTGCATCTGTGGAGAGTTGGTGTGAAGTAAAATCACATAGAGTAACAGATAAGTGTGAATTTATCTGGGTCATCATGATGCTATTCACTGCAGGATTCTGACAGCAATGCTGTGAAACCTCCTCTCCAGCCAGGCGCTTAGGACCCAGGAGGAAGCACCTTCTCAGGGTCTGTTTACTCTGCAAGGCTGGTTCTCCAGGGCTGGCACCTCACCCCTGCACTTAACACCTGAGCGGCAGATTTCTGCACTGTAAGCCTGGAGGTGTGAACCTCATTACTGCTTTTCCTTTGGCGCATTCCTGGGATTTGTCTGGGGTTGGAACAGGCAAGAGTTCAATGCAGATGGCAACTTTTCATGACTTGAGTCAATTAACAAGGGATTCCAAGGTGGCCTGGAAGGCCTTACTGCCAGAAGGGCCCTGGGGCAACAGCTGGAATAAAACTAATAAAAACAACTTCAGAGTGTTCTGTGAAACTGTCAAGTACAGCACAAACACAGGGACCCTTGTAAACCTTGACATGAACTCGGAGATGTCAGGCCCAGCCCAGCCTGGGGATGGCAGAGCAAGAGCCACTGCCTTCCTACCAAATTGCTGGTCTTTCCAAATGGTCACAACACCCTGTTACAGGCCAGCAGCGTGGCTCACTCTACTTGACCATGGATCTGGGTCACCCACTCTCTCATCTGAGACCCTCCAACTTCCTTCTGTGATGAATGATGATTCTAACAGCCTGTTTAAATATATATATAGCAGCTTGGTGGGTACAGAATGTTTATAAATTTTAGAATTTGAAACTAAAGATTTTAAATAAGTAAATAAAATATTTAAAAATTACATTAAAAAAAAAAAAAACAGCTTTAGGAAGATGGACTGCTAAATAGCTCCTTACCCACCGCTAAGGACGTCCAGAACCTAAGTATTGTTAGGATTCCAGGCTCAACAATTCATCCTTGTCTCCTCTCCCCCATCTCTTCACATGGTTCGGGGTGTACTCACCACTGTTTACACAAAAGCAAATGCCTCCCTCAAGATAAACGGCCTTTCTGTAAGCTCACAGCTGTTTAAAGCCACCAAAACTTACAGAGGTGTTTAATTGATAAACGGCCACAGCTTAGCCCATACAGCAAAGAGCAGCTCAGATCACTATTGTGGTACCACTGTATATATTGACCCAAATGGCTGTTTCAGGACCCCCAAACTCAGTCAGACTAGGAAAGTGAGGGAAAAATAACCAAATTGGAAAAGGGAGATTTGTTTTTGTTGCTGTTATTAATAACCCTTTTTATTTTAGAATAGTTTTAGATTGACAACAAAGTTACAAAAACTGTACAGAATTCCCAGATACCCCACACCCAGTTTCCCCTATTATTAACATCTTATATTAGTCGGGTACGTTTGTCACAATTAATGAACCAATATTAAATTGTTATTGTTAACTAAACTCCATTTAGTTTATTCAGATTCCCTTAGTTTTAGGAAGATTTGCTTTTATTTAGTATTTGCTTTAATTTTGCAAATGTGTTGAGGAAATAAAAGGACTTTCGTCAGGATTGGGGAGGTATTGTCAGAGGGTAGTGACCAAGACAAGGGCATGAAGGGGACTTGTAGGGTGCTGGCAGTGTTGCCCACTTCCCTCACACAGATGTTTGTTCTGTAATGAATCACTGGGCTGTGTACATCTATTTTGTATGCTTTTCAGCATATGGGTAATATGTCACAATTTATATATATATATATGTATACTTACACACATACATAAATGTGTGTATTTTCTTTCAAGGTTACACAGTTCCTTAAGATGTTTTGCAAAAGTTTGTAAGTAGTTTCTTCTTATAGTGCCTCTATGAACTTACCATGTAATACACGGTTTCTTAAAGTGTGTCCCTAGACCACTTGCATCCAGGTTATCTGGGATGACTATGATGAAAGCAGAGAGCTGGAGTCCACCCCAGCCCAACTGATGCAGACTGGATGGGAAGGGAAGGTTGTATCTCTGGAGGCCCTTATCCAAGCCAGAAAACAGAAGGGAGGATGATCCTTTGCGCCGTCAACACCCAGACTGCCCTCAGGTCCTTCTTGCAACCCAATCCAAAAGCCATCCAGCCTCTCTGCCACTGCCTTTCCGCCCTGACCTCCTGACACGTTTCCCGGGTCCATTCTTGTCCTCTGCCCTGGGCCCATTTGTCCTCCACACTGCTTCCAGGACAATGTTTCTAAAACACAAATGCCACTATCTAATAAGAGAACGCTTCACTAAAATGCTTCTACAGCCCCCAGCATACACTCACACAACTAAGCCCACCTCCTTAGCAAGGTTACAAGCCTCACCTCTCCATCCTCATCTTCCCTGCATACACTGTTTGTCCCCAAAGTTCCAATCTGCTTTCCACTCTTCCCAAAAGCACCACGCTCTTTCACACCTTCCTGCCTTTGCTAATTCTGTCTCCTCTGCCTGGAAGGCCCATCAGTGCTCTTCTTCTGCTAATAAAGTCTTTCTCAAATGTCAGGCTAAGATCACATCAAATGTCACCTCATCTGCCTTCCTTTCCTGCTGCATGAGACACTGTAAGCTCCTTCCCCTGCTATGCTGCCACCATTAGAATCACTATATTGTTTTTGTCCTTATGTAGAACTTCCTTAGTTGGTTATGAACATCTAAAGAAAGGGACCATGCCTCATTTATCTTGTTGCTAAAGCCTTGCACAGTTTGACGCACAGTAGGTGCTCAATACATGTTTCCGCCATTGAATTTAATTGACTTTAACAAAAATCTAATAAAATCTATTACTTGACTCCTCAGCCTGGGGTTCTCTTACCTAAACTCTCCTCTTCTTTGTCTTTTTTTCCCCCAACATTTTATTATGTTTTTATTGATTAAGCTAATAAACCACAAAGAATGTATAATCATCATGAACTTTACACATATGAAACCATAGCTTTTAAAAAATTTTATTGTGGTGACATATATATAACATATCATTTGCCGTTTGCACTATTTTTAAGTGTACAATTCAAGGGCATCAATTATATCTATAATGTTATACTACCATCGCCACCATCCAGTACTAATATATTTTCATCACCACAAACAGAAACTCTGTACCCATTAAGCAATGGCTCCCATTCCTTCCTTCCCACAGTCCTTGGTAACCTCTAGTCTACTTTCTGTCTTTAGGAATTTGTTTATTCTAGAGATTTCATATAAGTGGGATCATATAATATTTTTCCTTTTGTGATTAGGTTATTTTACTTAGCATAATGTATTCAAATTTATCTATGCTGTAACATGTATCAGAACTTCATTCCTTTTCTATGGCTGGATAATATTCTATTGTGTGAATAGACTACATTTTCTTTATCCACTCATCTATTGATGGACACTTGGGTTGTTTCCACCTTTGAGCAGTGGTATACAAGTATATGTTTGAGTTCTTTGGGGTATATATCTAGGACAAGAATTTCTGAGTCATCAGGTAACTTTTTGTAAACTTTTATTTTCATTCCTTTCCAATCATGGTAAACACCTGATTATTTCTTGCCTGCAAAGATGATGCCACTGATGTATCCTTTCTTCACTAAGCCTCCTCTCATTAACCAGGCTTGGCCCAACACAGGTGCTAGCAACCACAACCATTACACAATTTTTCTGCCAACAGCTGCATGACCCAGGGGCAAGGTGAGCAAGGCAACTAAAAAATGTTCAGTTTTTACAAGTTAACAGAGCATTCTTTGGTCACTTTCTGAAGCAGCATGCAGCAAACAGAATTACCCTACCTGGAGCACAGATATCTGGTAAGAGATGTCCAAACAAAACCACCTTTTCTTCCAAACCATTTTGCAATCTAGATGTCCACCTCCCTCCCCTGGAACTCACCTTTTCAGTGGTTGCTTTTCCAGCCTGAGATGGCAGAGCATCATCTTGGAATGATTTGAGCCCTGTGACCAATAGCAACGACTCAGTGGCAAGGCATGGCTTTCACGCTGCTCAAGGAGGACCATGGCTGAAAACAGGTTTGGTGGGACAAACACTGAGTCCATAGAAAGCATCACAAATATTAAGATAATGCACAGTATCTTGAATGATAGTATGTTAATATAAAAAAGGACTTTAGGTAAGTATCAAAGTGTCATAGAAACAACCTAGAAATCAACAAGTCCACATCCTTATTTTACCAGAGGGTCTTTACAGATGAGGCCCAGAGAGAGGAAGTGGCTTGCCCAAGATCACACAGCTGGTTGATGCTGAGCCTAATGGAATTCAATGTTCTTTCAGCTTCCATATTTAAGCTTGAAGACTTACTGGCAAAAACAAAGTCCAGGGTTTCTTAACAACTCCGCCCAGTCCAGCTTACATCTGCTGAATTGCTTTCAAGGGGGTTATGTTTCTGATCCCATGGCTTATTCTATTTAAACTGCACATCTGACCCCTCATCATTTGCAGACAGTATACCCTGTCCAAGCACTGGGAGTGTTTGTACTTCAGCCATGGCTTCCAAATCTGCACCAGACCAGATTTTCTAAAATATGGAATTTTACCCTGGTATTTTCCATTTCAGCAGGTCTGGGAGGGGGCTCAAGAATCATATTTTTTAATTCCCTCACTAATTCCCCTGTAAAGCAGGGGTTCTTAACCTTTTTTGTTCCATGGACCCCTTTGCCAGTCAAGTGAAAATCACAGACCCCGTACTAAGTCCACACTATACTGTGTATTATTTAATAAATGTATCACACCCACACCAACACATCCCCACAAGAATAATGTTTTTTTGAATTTTCCATTCAAGCTCACAGATCCCCTGAAATCCTGGTTAAGAACCCCTGCTGTAAAGCAAAATATCTATGCTTCTGAAATATGGAATTCTTCACCTCTGGTTCACTAGCAACTCATTCTTCCCAATTAACAAAAGGGATACAATCAGAAGTGTGGGCTTGTTATACAGACTTCAGGCAGGAAAATGAGCATTCCATTGAGACTGTGAAAGTCATTCAAGGTCATCAACAGATTCCCTCTGTCAGCACTTGAGCCCAGGAGTTTTAACTCACTGACCACGAGGTGATGCTGTCCTGTAGAATAAGCAGCAAAAAGGAGACCTGTGACCCTGAATGACTCAGCCATCGTCCTGAAAGGTTCAAGTTAATTAAGGTTTGTGCCCCATCTCTTCATCCATGACATCACAGTGATAATGCCTGCCTCCATTTCAGGCAACAGAGACTCTTATTAAACACTGAAAGTATAAAAGTGTTATAGGAAGACAGAACTGCCTTTTAAAAATAACTCAGACATGATATTCCCTCTTAAGTGATCATGTCGAGTAAAATTTCCATTTAGATGCAGCATGGTAATATGAAAGATGAGAGCACTGACATCTTAAACCCCTGTTCATATAACTGGGACTGGATGGGTGGCTTCACTCAGGGTGGCTACTTCAATTTATAATTTATTGAAATCAGCCTAACACCAAGACACAACTTTCTCAGGCCACTGGATTATTTTAGTCTCCAGACAAATCCAAAACCCCATGATAGACTTTGCAATAAAGGAGATGCCTCCACAGGAAAAGTCATAAACCTTTCAGTGCTAACACTGGACACTAGGGGCTGAAAGCTGAAGAGCTAGCTGAAAAACACTGCTTGGTAACCCAAGGAAGGTTCCCAGAACCTGGGACACCTGAGAGAACCTCTATTTCAGCTTCTTATGCCACTGTTTGTCCCACCTCCCATTAGCTATGAACTAATTCCTGTTCAGTAAAAGGCCTTAGATAGAATTTGAAAGGCAAAAGAAAGCCTTAAATAAAAATCATCTGCAAAGTATGGGATTTCAACGGCTACCATTTCCTGGGATTTCAGATCCTATGCTTTGCTAAGGTTGGCCTTCCACCTTCATCCAAGAAATGCACATTCCCATTGGTCTGCAGGATGGGAAGTGCTTACTGATATTCATATAAATGCAGAGCATCAAACAACATTTTCTCCAATCCAGTGGGCAGCCACAGAGAGAACAAATAGAAGTAAAAAAATAGAAATATTTAAAAGGATAGATGCATTGGGGCAGACCAGGGAGAAAAAGACGCACACATCAAATAATAAACTCAGGTGAGGAAACCAGAGAAACAAATGCAAAAACAGAAGTGAGAAAGAAGAAGAGGGAGAGAGGTAGGAATAAAATACCTACCTTTCGGGGGACAGATATGGCTCAAATGGTTGGGTGTCCCTCTCCCATATGGAGGGACCTGGGGTTCGATCCCTGGGATCTCCTGGTAAAAATAAATAAATAAATAAATAAAATACCTACCTTTCAAAGAATCTATATGCCAGGTAAATGGTAAATGAAAAAAAAATTTTTTCTCAATTCCAGACTGTTTTGAGCTGAAGAAATGGGAATAGACTTGAAGGGGTGAGACTATGCTTCACCTGCTGCCAAGAAGAGGAAAGTCATGCCAGCACATACACTGACGGTATCAAGACAGCCTCCGGCGAGGTCAGGCTCACCTGACAGACTTTCAGACAACATGGGAGTGTGGCTTCAGATAAGATACCTGGCATCCTGGTTCCAAGTCCAGAGGAAGTGGCAGACTTGAAAGAATCCCAGGCCAGTCTTTGGGGGAGGAGAGAGGATTCCCAGTAGGCAAAACATATTAGGTCCTTCCCATCGAGTAGATTGGAAACTTGACCAATTCTGACCAATCTGCTTTCTGGATTCAGAGGTTCACTATTAAGAAGCATATTTCCTATATATTTTTCAAAAATAATTTATGTTTATTATTTTAAATTTGAACTAATATTTTTCTCTTCATTATTAGAATGATTATGTGTTTTTCCTCCTTTATTCTGATTGTGGTAGCCAGCCTCCAAAATGGTCCCACTGATCCCTGCCTCCTGGTATCACACTTGTGTAATCCCCTTCCTTTGTGTGTGGGCTGGACATAGTGACTCACTTCTTTTCCCTATTCTATAAAGTTTGTGTTAGAGAGGGATTATTTGTTTCTTAAAGAGTTAGTAAAGCTTGCCTGTAAAACTATTTGAGTCTAGTGTCATTAAAGAGAAGATTTTTAAATGAATAAGTCAGTATTTTAGTTACTGATAATTCTTCTTGTTTCTTTTTGTTTTTACATAAATTAATCTATTTATTATAAGCTAGGGATGTTTCATATTGTGGAGCTTCTACTAGTCTTCCAGTGCCTCCCACCTCTGGAAGGCACGCTTTACTGTGACTGCACAGGTGGTGGTGTAGGTCCAGACACCGCCAGCCACTGTCTTCACGCAGGAGCCACGGTGCCGATCCCCACAACTCAGCTCTTCATTTTGGCTTTGCCACAGAAGGAGCAAATGTTCTTGGCCCGCTGGCTGATTTCAATTTTCTTCATTTTCCTAAGGAAGGTATCATAACGGGTCCCATATTTACCGACAATTCTGACCTTCCTGGTGCGTTTTGCCATGTTGTCGCAAAATAACTCTGAACCCAGATAGCTTCTTGATCCACTTCTAGAGTGATACATTTTTGTAGAAAATTGTCTATTCTAACAAAGTTTTAAAATTTAATGGCATAAATTTCTTTATAATAATCACGTGTGGGTTTTTAAATATCTGTAGTTATGATCCCAATATTGTTTATAGTCCCTTGATTAATCTTGTCCGAAATGTAATGATTTTATTAAGCTGTGTATGAAAAACAGCTTTTTTGGTATGGTGATACTGTATTTTTTTTTAATTTTCTATTTTAATTAGTTTTATTTTTCACTTTACTAATTTCTTTATTCCACTTTTTTAAAATTTGCCGTTATCCTCTCTTCAGCTTCTCAAATAGAATACTTAATTCATTTATTTGCAATTTTTCCTGTTCTATAATAAATGTGTTGAACGCTATAAATTTCATTTTAAGCTCTTTATTAGCTTTGTTCCACAAGTTTTCTTGGGCAATTCTTTTATTAACATTCCATTCTAAAGTGGAAATCATAATTTCCATTGAGATTCCCTCTTTAGCAAAACTATTATTGAATGTGTGTGTATGTTTTTTAGTTTCAAAACATTTGTAGTTTAAAATACTCAGGACTGCTAATGTCTGATATAAATGTATTGCAATCGAGAAAATGGTCTATATGACATTAATTATTTAAAATTTGAGGTTTCTTTTGTTAACTATTACATTATCTCCCACTATAAATGTGGATATGTTCCTTCCTCCTTTTAATCCTATCAATGTTCGATTATTTTTTTTTAGTTCCAGGCTACATTATTAGGAACATACACGTTTATGATTGTTATAAATTCTTGGTGAATCATTCATTTTATCATTATGTAATATCTTTATCACTCATTGGTGTTTTACTCATGCTCTTTATTCTGCTATTGATATTACTACAACAGCTTTCTCTGAGTTATGATTTGCCTACTATATCTTTTTATCAATTTCTTTTTTTCATCTTTGTTGTATCATTTTGATTGCTTGATATAAGTCACTATATTTGAACATATTTGCCTCTCCCTAATATTGGACCCAGGACCCAGTAGACCTGTTGCTTCATTGCTGCTCACTATTTGTATTTCTTCTCCATTTCGCACTGACAGATGTTTATCTTGTTTTAGAGCATGTCTAGGTCTGTTTGATTTTTTCATTTTATATTTTTTCTATCATTGGCATGTGATTGGAGCAAAGATAGTTATTGGAGAATAAGCTTATAATGCTATCTTGACAGAAGTCTTCACACAATTCTTTTTTGTACCAGGCCTGAAGATGCAAAAATCTTTGTCTATATGGAAAAATTTAACATTCATGGAGGGGGAAGAGATGTGCCAAATGTTGATTCAAAACCTGTGGTTTATAGGGCTGTAACTTTCTTTGTTGGCCCACATGTTCTCCCTAAGTTGTAGGGGGAAGGGATTTGTTCACCCTTGCCACTGATTATGTGTCTGACCAAGGGAAGTGCAGGGGTGCAGTTACCATCACAGGGTTGACCCCAGCTGACCCACTGCTTAATGATCTCTTTGGTAGGATCATTTTCCCCTGAGGTTTCCAGTTAAAGAAAGAGAAACAGAACTTTTGGTAGATAAACACATATTTAAAACATTAAAATAAAACTCCAAAGATCGATTTGCTGTTGAACTCACAAGGATATGTATCCCAAATTAGGAGTACATGGCAATGTGGCAGTGGTAGGGTGGGAGTTAGACATAAAGTATTACTATATATTGGGCTGATAATTTTACTGTTTGTTTTGGATGAGAAACAATATTTTTTTAAATTAAGACAAATACATATATATGATATTAACTTAAAAATCCCTGTGAGTTTTTGTAATAAAACACCAGTTTTCTAAGAAATCCCAAGGAATACTTTTTTCCCTTTGAGTCTTGCCCTTAAAAATTCAGAGTTTCACTCTTCTGGACTATTAGAATATTTTTGTGGAAAAGTTGGAGAAGAATGAGTGAATGAGGTAAAATACAAGGCTAAAGGTGGAGTAAAAATTTCCATTCCCTACCCATTCACTCATCCTAAATTCCTATTTTCCTACTTCATAATCAAGGAGGCTGGGACTCAAGGTAAGGGTCAGTGATGTGGTTATGATGTATTGTTTAAAGCCTGAGAGTTTAGTCTTCTTTACCTCAATCATTTCTAGATTATCTAGGTAAAACACTGTGCAAAGTAGTTGTTACAACCCATAGTTTAATATTCTGCTGAAAAGTACACCAACTGCCAACTGTTCCCCTCCGTTCCTTTCATTCATACTATTTACCCTGTTCCAAGACTTTGTAGTCTCCCTACAATCACGATATTTTCCAAACTAAAAATGAAACACATGACCTGACAATTGAACAGAATATTTGAAATTAAGACTGTCCTAAAAAATACTTGATGTATGTTCATTGGAATTATTTCACTGAAAATGACTGATGATTGAAGAACAAAAACAGTATACTGTATAGCCTTCTGCAAAATGATAAAACAGAAGGAGCTTTTGATATGAGATCATCTTATCACTACATTTAGCATATACTGAGTGACCAGTCAAGGATAGTTAGAGTTCTCCCATAATCTATTCTTTGTGCTTGGTTTCTCTGTCGGTATCCCATTGGTATCCCATCACCTCCTCCACCATTATGTGCCTCTCAGACCTCTCAGGCTTCCCTCACAGGAGAGGGTTCCTACTGAAAAAGTTCTCCACCTAAGCGCCAATCATTCATTTATTCATAAATTCTTCATTTTTTTCTATTTTTTATTTACACATTAACAACTTTTCAGAAAACAGCACTTGAAGAGTTACACCAATTTTATTTGTGATTCTTTTGGGAGGCAGGACATAACAACTTTTTCACTCAAAAACTCACCAAAGACACAAGGGTAGCCATTATTTTAAAAACATAAAAGGGAAAGCAGATGTGGCTCAAGCAGTTGGGCTTCTGCCTACCACATGGGAGGTCCCGGGTTCAGTGCCTGGTGCCTTCTGGAGAAGGGGACCTGGCACGGCAGGGAGGCACAGCGAGCTGATGCAACAAGATGACGCAACAGAAGAGACACAAAGAGGAAAGACAATGAGAGACACAACAAAACAGGGAGCTGAGGCGGCTCAGGTGATTGAATGCCTCTCTTCCACATGAGAGGTCCCAGGTTTGGTTAACAGTGCCTCCTAAAGAGAAGACAACCAGACACAGAGATCACACAGCAAACAGGCACAGAGAGCAGACAGCAACTGCAAACAATGGGGGGGAGGGGGGGATAAATAAATAAAATAAAAATATTTTTAAAAATAAGAAACAGAAAATAATAAATGGTGAGGATGAAGAAAAGTAACCTTCATATACTGTTGGTGAACATGTAAAATGGTGCAGTCGTTGTGGAAAACAGTTTGCTAGGTATGGAAATCAGTTTGGCATTTCTTCAGAAAATTAAACATAGAATTACCATATAACCCAGCAATTCCACTCCAAGGTATATATCCAAAAAATTTAAAACAGAGACTCAAACATATACTGTATAACAATGTTCATAGCAGGATTATTCACAATAGCAAAAGGTGGAAGCAATCCAAGGGTCTATCAACAGATGAATGGATAAACAAAATTTGTGGTGTATGTTTACAATAGAATATTATTCAGCCCCCCAAAAAATGAAGTCCTGATACATGCGACAACATGGATGAACCTTAAAGACATCGTGCTGAGTGAAATAAGTCAGATACAAAAGGGCAAATATTATATGATTTCCCTTATATGAAATACCTAGAATGATCAAATTTGCAGAGACAGAAAGTAAATTACAGGTTACCAGGGGGTGGGGGGAGGCAGCAAATGGGAGTTATTGCTTCATGGGTGTGGAGATTCTGTTTGGGGTGTTGGAAAATATTTTAGTAATGGATGGTGGGGATGGCAGCACAATATAGTGAACATAATTATCACTGAATTTACACCTGAAATTGGTTAAAATTGGAAATTTTGGGTTGCATATATATTACCACAATAATTTTTTTAAAAAGAAACTTCACTAAATAAATAATGAACAATAACTGGTATTTCTTCATTAGAGTTTCAAGCCAGGACCCATTGACCAATTTCCTTGATATAGTAGTTTACTATAGGGAATATGACTCTTTGATCTGTCATGTGCAAGCCCTATTTTCATATATTTCAAAGCACTCTCATATTGAGCTTTCAGTTTGCCCCAGGGGTATGTTTCTGTGCTATAACTTTATTTTTAAATCCAGTGTGAGTTTAAGAAAGGCACAAGCTACTAGAAGGTTGAAAATTTTAAGAAACAGAAAGAAGAAAAAAGAATAAGTATAATAAAGCTTTAATACATTACCTTTTGTGTACAAACTGTATTTAATTTTCAAATTGTTTATTACTCAAACTCAACTCACCCAAAATCAATTTTCATATCCCCACCTACAAACTTGTGTTCTCCATATCTGTCCAAGCCAGAAGCCTAAGCGACATCCTTAACTCCATTCTTGCCCTTACTCGCCAAATCTGAGTCTTGTCAATTTTTCCTCTTAAATTTATCTGGAATCTATCTACTCTCCATCCTTTGCCACTATTCTAGTCCAACTACCACCATATCTGCCTTGACTCTTTTCCTCTTTCCTCTAAATATGGATCATGTGTCACTTTCCTGACTAATGAGCTACATGGCTTGCTGTTATCCTAAAGATAAAGGCCAGATGGGTACTCAAGGCACTTTTGGTCCCTTGCCAGTGGGTCCTACTTTGGAATTTATGCTCCCCAGTGTGACACAGTTGGACTCAGCTGTGGTTTCCCTACACAAGGCTCTTCTGCCCCTTCTATTTGAACCTCTAATAAGCACTAGAGTTGGTACGTGTACGTCCAAGAGACTTAAATCTTGGGGCTGTCCATGTGCCAGCTAGGCCCTGAATCTCAATGGAGTTTCAACACCTACTCTCCAGTTCATCAGACTCACCCAGGATGACTAACAAGGAGATGATGATGGACAAACAACATACCAAGGAACCAAGAGTGTCTACAACTGCAAGCAAGAGAGTCTCATCCATTGGCCATATGGATCAAAGGCCCCCCTCAATTAAAAGTGGAGAGGACATCACCATCACAGAGTCCTCAGGATTGGGGAACAAGCTATGGACTGAAGTAGACTTACTAGTATTCTACTATAGACTTATTGTGATTTTAGCAGTGGAAGAAAGATCATTGATGTAGAGGCAGTGGCCACTGGGCATTCTGAGGGTAGGGAGAAGGAAAAACAGGTGTAATATGGGGGCATTTTTGGGACTTGAGAATCATTCTGAATGACATTACAATGTCAGACACAAGCCATATATCCTGCCATAACCTACAGACTTGAGTGGGAAAGAGTGTAAACTACAATGTAAACTATAACCCATGCTTAGTGACAATGCTCCAAAATGTGTTTATCAATTGCAATGAATTGCAATGAATGTACCACACTAATGAAAGATGTTGCCAATGTGGGAAAATGTGTGAGGTGTGGGGAATGGGGCATATGGGAAGCCCCTATATATTCTATGTAACATGTAATCTAAGTATCTTTTAAAAAATAAGAAAAATTATATTTAAAAAAGATCTGATCCATGCCCACCTTCCAGCCTCCCCTCTCTCCACCGTTGCCTTCCCACACTGAAGTCTTTCAGTTCCTTATATAGAGCGTGATCTCTCACTTCAGGACCTTTGTACTTGCTGTTCCCTCTTCCTAAAACATCTCTCTCCAATCCATATCCCCTTCTTACTTGGCTAACACCTATTCTGCTTAGCTCTCAATCCCTCCCTAATGCTCTGACCAGGTAAGTGACCCCTGTTACGTTTTCCTCTTAGCACCCTTTAATTCTCCCATCACAGCACTAATCACACTGTGTTGCAATTGATTATTTATCTCCTCTTCTAGACTGTAGTATCTAAGAGGGCAGGTTATGTGTGGCCTGTTCACCATTATATCCCTAGTGCCAAGCCCGGAGCCGGCATATTGTGCAAGCCTAATCTATTGAATGAATAAATTGCTTCCTTTACACCTAACTAGAGAAAATCACCTATGGGATCCAAGCTTTAAGTCAAAGAAATGGATATTAAGAAGGACATTTTAGACAATCGTGGCAGGCATACGGGGAAGGCATATCTGAAAGTGCTATATCCCAAAGTGGGCTCTTCTTGGTCCTTATATGACTGGAGTATTGTTCAGGGTTCCCTGGGAGTTTCCTCTATTTCTTTTCCATATCACCTCTCCTTCCCCTTCAATGACATGGCCATACTCTGATCTTTGCTATAACTTAATTACTCTACTAAAATATCAAACCATCCTCTGAACACCTCTCCCATTCTCATACCGTTGCTGGGTTATTCAGTGCCAACATGAAGACGTGTCTCTACCTATAGGAGCTCAGCATCTGGAAATCTGACTTAATGAGCCTCACAAAACCCCAAGAGTTGCTCAGTGTCTGACCCACCATTTTCTACCATCTTTGAATAGAAAGAGGAAAAAGAAAAGAAAAATTTAACAATAGACAATTGAATACCACCACATATACAAAGATAAAACAATAATATATGTTTATGAAGACCAACACTCTCCCAGTCTAATCTGTCTTCTCCTTGAAGGAGTGAGTTAGGAAAAATTAGATATAGCAGCTCAAAAGGGTTTACAATCTAATTCCATGGGTTGGGAGACAAGAGAACCAGTTAATTGACTTCTCTGCTTTTGCTTTTAGAACTGCTGGAGGTTGCTTAGGAAAAATCTAGGGAACTTGCCTATCAGCACCATAACTCGTTTATGGTTTCCAAGGCAACTTCCTACATTGTTGGTTAGTTCAAATTGGTTTATACTTTGTGAAAAGCAATTTGGCAATTCAGAGATGGCTGTGGCATTTTCCTGTGCGCTTTCTGTTCCGTTCCTGCTCTTCCATGCTCTGCTCAGCAGGACTGACTACATAATTTCAGGTCCAGCACAAAATGAAAATACCAGACCCCTTGTTCAAACAGTTCTAAAAATCTCAAGACAGCATCAGCAGAACATTAAACCAAGTACAGGGCTCTTCTAAGTCTAGGAGTCTGTGTAACCTCAAAGATCAAACTCCCATGAAGCCAGGCCTGCTGCTCTGATTCCCAGGGTGCTGGATCCTGCAACAACTTTTCCAGGCTTACCTTCCATCTTGCTTCTGATTAGGTTCAGGTAATGGGAGGCTGCATTGCAGCTGGAAAAGAAGGAAGAAGGCATTGTTTTTCCCTCTCTGCTTCTGGAGATATCTCCTTCAGCAATGAGGCATCTTCTGATGGTTCCAGCAGCTGGGTGGTGGGTGGCTATGGTCCAACATCTTTCAGTGGTTCTAGTAGCAATGTCAGTGGTTTCAGCAGCAAGAACAGCCTTCCTCAATGTCAGCCGTGAGTGTTTCCTGTGCTGTGGTAACACTACTGTCATGAGGTAAATTGTGTCTCCCCCCAAAGACATGTTGAAGTCTTAACCCCTTCATATCTCAGAATGTGATCTTATTTAGAAATAAGGTCATTACAGATGGACTTAGTTAAGATGAAGATGATTAGGGCCTTACCTAATTCAGTATGATTGGTGTCCTTAGGAGAAGGAGGAAATTTGGACACACAGCAGAATAAACATAGGGGAGAAGACCATGTGGAAATGGAGGAGACAGAGACTAGAGTCATGCAACTAATCTTGTAGTTATCTTCTTTCCCTTTGTGTTCCTTTAACCTTCCAACAATAGCAGTCATTCTCTAAGTTAAGTACCCTGATTGAAACAACCAGCATGGTTTCTATGTTCCTGATTGACAGTGTAGCTAAATCCTTAAAATGATATCCACCCATTGACCCAGCCATTCAATTTCTAGGGATTTATATTAAGGAAATAATCATAGAGTAGGAAAAGATCTAGCTAAAATACTGTTCATCACAGCATTGTGTGTAATAGCACAGCACCGGAAACAACATAAATCCTAAATATCCAACAATGAATCCATTTAGAGATCAAAAAAACAGATAGCAGTGAAACAGAATATAATATAAAATCCAGAAATGGACTCATATATATATGGGAATTTAGCATGTGATTAAAATGGTATATTAAATCAATACACAGCAAGGGCATTACAAAAAAAGAAAATTATAGACCAGCATGCCTCCTGAATATAATGCAAAAATCCTTGACAGAGTATTAGAAAATAGAACAAAGCAAAATATAAAAAGGATAATAAATCATAACAAGTGGGGTTTATCCCAGGAATGGAAGGTTGATTAAACATTCAAAAGCAAATCAATATACTTCACCACATTAATAGAATAAAGGCAAAAAATCATATGATCGTCTCCCAGGATATAGAAAAAGCACTTGTCAGAATTCATAATAAAAACTCTCAACAAACTAGAATAGAAAGGAACATTCTCAATCTGATAAAGGGCATCCACAAAAAATCTAGAGTTAACATCATATTTAATGTAATATGGTTTCCTAGGCAATTCCATATACTGCAGAGTAGTTTAAATTGGCAGAAACTTTGTAGAGAGCAGTTTGGCAATACATAGTCAGTCAATCATTTACCTATTTGCTCTCAGTATGATTGAGAGTGAGGCAAAGATGTCTACTCACCCCACTTAAAGTCAGCATTTTACTAGAGGTCTTAGCAAGTACAATGAGGTAAGAAGAAGAAATAAAAGGCATGATGTTCAGAAAAGAAGGAAACTGGCTTTATTCAGAAATGACATGATCGTATATGTAGAAAATGAAATCAACACAAGAGATTAGAACAACTGAGCATCATTTGGGAAAAAATTAAATTGAGTACATAACTCACAAATTATACCAGAAAAAAATTGTAAATAGATCAATGAAATCATAAAGGCACTAGAGGAAAACATGGGACAATTATTTCATTATCTCAATGTAGAAGGCCTTTCTAATTATGAAATAAAATCTACAAGCATTTTTTTAAAACCTGATAAATATAATAACCAACACAAAACAGAACAAACTTCTGCATGGCAAAAAAACAAGAAGCAAATTAAAGGGCAAATACAAATTGGGAAAAGTATTTGCGACTCATTTCATTTAAAGGGCTAATATCCAAATATAGAGAGAGTCTATAGGGGGGAAAAGCCAACAATCCACCCCTTGTTGTTTGCAGTTGCTGACTGCTCTCTGTGTCTATTTGCTGTGTGCTCTCTGTGTCTGCTCATCTTCTCTTTAGGAGGCACTGGGAACTGAACCCGGGACCTCCCATGTAGAAGAGAAGCACTCAATCACCTGAGACACCTTGGCTTCCTGGTTTGTTGTGTCTCTCATTGTCTTTCCTTTTTGTGTCTCTTTTGTTGCATCATCTTGTTGTGTTAGCTCACAGCACCTGCCCATCACACCAGCTCGCCTTCTCCAGGAGGCACTGGGAACCAAACCCGGGACCTCCCATGTGGTAGGTGGAAGCCCAATCACTTGAGCCACATCCGATTCCCATGAGAAACAATTACTTTTATACATTGCTAGTGGGATTATAAACTGGTATAAACTCTAGGGAAGGAAAGAAGGCATTACCTTCAAAATTACAAATGCAGGGACTTCCAGAAAGATATATCAGAGTAAGTTGGCAGGGGTCAACTCTCTCACAGAAACAACAGAGGAAGGGCAAAAAGCTATCCAGGGAGCTGCTTTGGGGGTCTGCAGACCAGGAAAGTGGTGTACATCCTCCAGGAGGGCGAAGGACAGAGAGATGAAGAAGCCGAAATGAAAACCATGAGTTACTAACCCCATGATCAGGAATGGCACCCATCCCCCACCCTCAAGGCTAACAGTCTGAATAAAACCCATAGCTCACTACAGACAACTGAGGGGGGGAAAGGCATCCTCCTCCTGGGGAAGAAGGATGGCGTGGCAGAGGAAAGAGAGTGTTTTCTCTTAATTGAGTTCAGCCAACATGTCTGCTTTGAATCTTGGCTCTGGCCAGACCAGAATCATGGGCAAGTGGAGGTTGAAATAGGCAACTCCATGGAAAGATTCACCACCAAGTGTATTCTGCTGTCTGGGTTGGAAACTGCAAGGTGAAAAAAATGCTTTTTGGAGCCTTTCATCCAAGATCCATTGGATCGGATATATACCCCAGTAGTGAGCTCTTAGCCCCATTTTGATAACTTAAGCTGGGAAATTTTAAAGACTTAAAATAAGTTGAACTAAAAATCAAAAAAGAGCCATGAAACAAAACCACTAGACAAGAGAAAGAAATTGACCCTCAGAGTAAATTCACCAACATATCTAAATGCCTAGACATCAGCAAAAAAATTACAAGCCACACTAAGAAACAGGGAGAGATGGCCCAGCCAAAGGAACAAATAAAAAATCCTGACAAGACACAGGATTTAAGACAATCAATGATAATCACACAAATCTCCTAAATCATTTCACAGAGTTGAAGGAAAATATGACTAAAGAGATAAATAATATTAAAATGAAACTCAGGGAGCAAATATAGCTCAAGTGGTTGAGCACCTGCTTCCCATGTATTAGGTCCCAGGTATGATCCCCAGTACCTCCTAAAAACAAAAATAACAAAAAAAAACAACTGTCACTGGGGAGCAGATGTAGCTCAGTTGTTGAGTGCCTGCTTCCTATGTACGAAGTCCTGGGTTCAATCACTGTGTGAGCATAAGAACAATTTGAAAGCCTGAAAAGAAAAGTAACAGAGCTGGATAGGAATGAAAGACACAAAGGATGAGGTTAAATATACATTAGAGGCATATAACTGCAGATTTAAATTGATGAAGGACAGAATTAGTGATTTGGAGGACCGAGCATTTGAATTTGAAAAAACAGGAAAACAGAAAGAGGAAAGAATGGAACAGGATCTCAGGGAATTGCATGACAACACAAAACATACAAACATATGTGTTATTGGTGGCCCAGAAAGAAAAGAGTACAGAAAATGAGCAGAAAGAATATTTGAGGAAATAATGACTGAAAACTTCCCAAACCTAATGAAAGATATAAATATCAATATCCAAGAAGGACAACACACCCTAAACAGAATAAATCCAAATAGAGCTACTCCAAGATACCTACTATTCAGAATGACAAATATCAGAGATAAAGAAAGGATTCTGAAAGCAGCAAGAGAAAAGAAATACATCACATACAATGGACTCTCAATAAGACTATGTGTTAATCTCTCAACAGAAACTGTGGAAGCAAGAAGAAGGTGGTATGATGTATTTAAGGTACTGAAAGAGAAAAACTGCCAGCCAAGAGTTATTTGACAAAACTGTCCTTCAAAAATGAGGGTAAGTTTAAAGTCTTCACAGACAAACAAAAGCTGAGAGTATGTTATCAAAAGAACAGATTTACAAGAGATACTAAAGGGAGTGCTATAGCCCAAAAGGAAAAAACAAGGGTGAGAAACTTGGAGACAAGTGTAGAAACGAAGATTATTAGGAAGGGTATTTAAGGGGTGAAAAGACAGTAGTGGGAAGCGGATGTTGCTCTAGCAGTTGGGCACCTGCCCACCACATGGAAGGTCCCAGGTTCGGTTCCCAGTGCCTCCTAAAAAAGACAAGCAAGACAGCGAGCTGATGCAACAGGCTGGCACAGTGAGCTGATGCAACAAAACGACGCAAGGAGATGATGCAACAAGGAGACACAATGAGGAAACACAATGAGAGACACAACAAGCAGGGAGCAGAGGTGGCTCAAGCAATTGGGTGCCTCTCTCCCACATAGGAGGTCCCAGGTTCAGTTCCCAGTGCCTCCTAAAAAAGAAGATGAACAGACACAGAGAGCACACAACAAACAGACAAAGAGATCAGACAGCAAGCACAAATCACTGGGGGGGTGGGGCAGGGATAAATAAATTAATAAATTAATAAATTAAATAAGTCTTAAAAAAAAAAAAGATAGTAGTAAGATATAACAACAGAAAGCCAAAGTAAGTAATGCCTTTATGGTAATAAGACTGAAGGTTAATGGATTGAATTCCCAAATCAAAAGACATAGACTGACAGAATGGATTAAAAAAAAATTGAGCCATTTATATACGGTCTACAAGAAACTCCCGTCAGATGTCAGGACACAATCAGGTTAAAAGTGAAGTTTGGAAAAAGATATTCCACGCAAATAGTAACCAAAAAAGATCTGGAGTTGTGATACTAATATCAGACAAAATAGATTTTTTTTTTT
>JAQZBX010034625.1:0-24918 GCA_029593785.1 Cabassous unicinctus | reverse complement strand
GAACCTTTTTTTTTTTTTTTTGCTGTATTGGGGCCACAGATTGAACCTGAGACCTCCTATGTGGGACGTCAGCGTGCTCAACCACTGAGCCACATTGGCTCCCCTAATTTGGTTTTTACCTTTGTTTGCTTGTTGTTTGTTTTTTGTTTGTTTGTTTGTTTGTTTTTAAAAGGCACCAGGAACTAAACCCGGAACCTTCCATGTAGGGAGCAGGTTCTCAACCGCTTGAGCCACATCTGCTCCCCTGTTTCTTTTTGTGTTGTTTCATTTTGTTTTGTTTTTTTACTTTTATTTTGGAGCCATTCTTAAAGGGTCCTTGACTGTGATGTCATCTGCCTCAGGGTCAACTGCCCACATAAATGTGCCAGTCAGGCAAGAGGTGTGCTCATGGCATGCAAGAGTGCCGCAATTTGGGAAAAAAATAAGACCCTTGCTTGGGAGTGGGTTAGTGTGGTGCTTTATTGCATGTATCATACTTACAGACATCATAGACTATTCAGACGTCTTTAGTGTCCTCTGCATGTGTGTTTATGTGCATACACACACATTGCACTTGCTATTGGCAAATCATCTTTCAATCAGTTTGAAGAGCCTTCAGTTTAAGCCTGTGGGGAATTAATTAGGTTGTGATTGCTTATCCCACTGTGCAGCTTCAGAATTTTCTTCCAAGGTCCTTTCCCCAGCCCGCTCAGGGCCTGGGCCAGCCAAATATAGTTCATGCATCTGCCACCTACCCATGCAAGACTCCACTGCCTTCTGATTAAAATTGAAACCACCACCTGTGTTCTGCCACAGGCTTGCAGTGCCTCCAAAACCACACACATGCGCACGCACACGCACAGAGCCTTAATTTCTTAATTCTTCCCTCAAGCTTCTGTCAGCCCACCTGTCACAAAAAATTACAGACCAAAATATCCAAGCTGAGTCTTTGTCCTCATGAGGTGCTGCTAATCCAGACGGAGAGATATATCCGATACGGGCACATTTGAGGACCCGCACACCTGAGGTTCCAATAGCCAAAGCCGACACAAACTAAAGAAACTTGGTTTATCCTTAAGAAAGAAGCAAGGCGAGAATCGGGGTCTCCTGATTGAAATTGCTCCCACTGGCTTTCTTGTTGGTCTGCAGTATCAAAGGAACTGTATTAAGAAGTCACCTGGGGGACGGATGTGGCTCAAATGGTTGGGCGTCTGACTTCCATATGGAGGGACCCAGGTTCGATCCCTGGGACCTCTCGGTAAAAAAACAAACAAAAAAAAGTCACCTGGCAGAGCAGCAGGACATTTTGCACAGCACCTTGGTATATAATTCAGTTGTTTGAGGCATGGAAATGGGCAAGATGCCACCTAAAGCTGCATTTCTTCGAGGGTACCAGTCCCCTCCATAGCCACACACTATGGGGCTGCCCACAATTGGGTCACCGGGTACAAGTGCCTCACCAGAAGACAGAGTGTACAGCTGGCTTAGCTATGTTGGATGCACCGTACACTGAGGTCAGCTTCCTTTCTTTCTCGCTTCTTACTATTACCTTTTTTTGCCCTCCAACCAAGACCTAAATCCCTATTGTAAACACAGCCGGAGGCTTGAAAGGGGAGGGAACCCTAAAGGCCAGTCAGCAAAAGGAGGCCCTTCTGTGGCTGAAGGGCCACGCGCTTTCCAGAACCCGGAAGCCCGTTCGGCCATTGGCGGTTGGGGGAATGGATTTTTACACCCTCCTGAGTTTCTACCAGACAGCAGGTTGTGCAGGGCTACACACACTTGGTCTCCTCTGGGTTGTAATCTTAAAGAGCAGCTGCCATAAATCATTAAGCTAATCATCCTTTGGCAGAGAGAGTGATGGCAGAATGGTACTTCCAGTTCTCAGCATAGTCTCCTGCTGTTTCTAATGAGGCTTCATTAACAGGTATGAAAAGGCACTGCTGGCCCCCTGACTCCGCCAGGGCCTTACTTAAATCAGGCTTTCTCTCACAGCATCCTGGTACAATTACACGTTGGCAGTGATTCACTGACAGGTGGCAGGGGAGGCTGCAGCTTCTTTTAGTGTCAAGGACACAGCGCTTGTTCTGGAGCAGACAAGAGAAGGGCTTCCGATGGATTCATCCTAAAGCACTGTCAAGCTCTGCTTCAGAACCAGACAACCCCTCTTACTTCTGGTCTAGCTGTCGGAGCAGAGTGTGAACTCCCGATGAGACTTCTAGAATAGCCATTGGCTTGCAGACCCAACATCTTTTACACCAAGGACCTTAAATCTCACCTTCATTATCACATATAACAGTTCTTTGCACCCACTGTTGCTCAGGCATTTTGTTGGGCTTTGGGGATACCAAAAAAGAGAAGAGCCAGTTTCTGCCCTTGTGAGTTTACAATGGGCTTGTTTTGGGGAAGTCTAGATGTACACACAAAAGAATAAAGCCATTGGCAGAGCAGGCGGAGGAGCACATTACAGCTTGCCTGAGTCCTTCATCTAATTCATTTTGTCATTGAAGGCATAAAAGCAGCCATCCATGACTTATCTCAGTTGGTTTTCAGCAAAAAGAATCATCAATCACCATGCTGACCGCTGATAATCTCTAAATACCCCACAGGTATTCTTGAATGAACCCTAACAGCATCTTTTCTGCCACAGGTGTGAAGCAGGGTTTTCATTCCCATTTCACAGCCATGTGAACTGAGACCACCTAGAAAGTCTAAACAACTATGACCCTAAAAATGCCAGAACGAGGGCAAGGATGGAGCACTTTGATTCCAGCCATTCATCCAGAAAGGGCTCCAGGCATTATTCATAGGCAAGATAGACTCTGCTCTATCCTCTGAAGCTGACAGTATTGGGATTTTAAGCTCCACGTTCTCTTCACAGCACTCCACCCACATCAGCCGGCTTAGCCATGTCTACAGTGCTACTGCACATCCTGCTCTCACAGCCCATCTCTGTGCTTTCTCCCTATACTGCTCTACCCACATGGTTACTCTGGCTTCAGCCATCTTCAGGCACAAACTCACACAGAGACACACAGACAGAAAGCCTATACAGTAGCCGGGATGGAAAGTGGGCAAAAGGTGTTGGCATGACTTGGACCCCACACTGACCCCACTGTCTGCTACTCTCAGTCATTTGTCCTACTGGACACTTTGTTCAGACTGATGGACTTTGACAACTCCCTGTTCTCAGGGCACTATTTGACATCTTGACCTTCCACTATCATTGCCTTACGTTATCACGATCCACTAACAACCTGGACCAATATGGTGGCCACTTCTAGTAGCTCTATTTAAGAGAAACTGTGATTTCTTCCATAAGACATCAGGACTCAATTCATTTAAGCTCAAACAGTTCATTTCCTATCGTGTGTTTGGGACAGTATCTGGAATATTCAGTGTGTTTCTTGGATCTTCTCTCTGATTTGAAGAAATTTGACAGGCATAAGTTGAGGGAAGTGGATGTGGTTCAAGGAGCTGGGCTCCCACCTACCACATGGTAGGTCCCAGGTTCGGTTCCTGGTGCCTCCTAAAGAAGACACAAGACAGCGAGCTGACGTGACAGGCTGACACAACAAGACAACGCAGTGAGATGATGCGACCAAGAGACACAGCGACGAAATGCAATGAGAGACACAACAAACAGGGAGTGGAGGTGGCTCAAGTGATTAGGTGCTGTCCTCCCACATGAGAGGCCCTGGGTTCAGTTCCCGGTGACTCCTAAAAAGAAGATGAGCAGACAGTGAGTGCAAAACAATGAGGAGGGTAGAAATAAATAAAAATAAATAAATCCTTTAAACAAATAAGTTAAGGGATTGAAAGAAGGATAAATTGGGGAAAGAGGGCAATAACAATTTTAAGAATACATATTCCCAATGATAGATTTCCTAAAATCATACATGTAATATTTATGTTCACTTGTCCTATTAAGTGTTCTATACATACCATCAATATTGGATGTCATGGCAAATACAAGAATACATAATTGAAGGACTCTTTCTCAAGTTTATACTCTGAAGATATAAGAGGGGAAAAAAGCTCAAAAACTAATTGAGCTGCATAAATAGTAATTATCTTAAGTTTGTGGGAAGACAAGATCACTGTGAGTTGGACAGCAATTGAAGAATTGGCCAGGGAGGAGGGCTGGAGGTATGTAATAGGGGAATGATGTCAGAGGGGTATGATTGAGAATACCCTAGGGATAGACCAGGTTGGTGGGATTTGGATATTTTTGAAGAGAACTAGTGGGGCGTGAAGTTGGGAAGGAAGATTTAGCATCCAACCTTTTCCCTGATAGCCACTCAGGTCTATACTACCTAATGGAAGTTTCCGATTTAATATCTGTTTCTAAGCTACTAAAACATGCAGTATTTAAATTACCAAGATCTGTATGACTGTTTTGAGAAATAGCAAAATAGGATGGGTTGCCAGATTTAGCAAATAAACTTAGCAAATGTCCAGTTACATTTAAATTTCAGATAAACAACAAATGGTTTTTTTAAGTGTAAGTATATCCCTTATGTTGTATAGGACATACTTTTGAAAAAAATTATCTAACAACCCTAGTCATAGCAGATAGGAACATTCCATAGTTCGTATTCCCCACTGTTTCCATGTTCGTATTCCCACTGGGAATGGGTTGGTTTTTACAATGGTGATTTATTAATTTAAAAGTTTACAATTCTGAGGCCATAAAAATGTCCAAATCAAGGCATCACCAGGCAATGCTTTCTTCCCAAAGATCGGCCACCAGCAATCCTGGACTTCTCTGTCACAAGGCAAGCACATGGCAGCATCTGCTGCTCTCTCCTTCTCTTTTGGGTTTCAATGTTTTCAGCTTCTGGCCTCAGTGACATTCTCTCTGCTTCTGTGGCTTTTCTCTACCTCTTCGTCTGAGTTTCATTTTCTTATAAAGGATTTCTGTAAGAGGATTAAGACCCACCCTGGGCCATGCCTTGCTGAAGTAACCTAATCAAAGGCCCTTAATTGAAATAACTTAATTAAAAGGCCCCACCTACAATAGGTTTACACCCACAGGAATTGATTAGCTTTAAGAACATGATTTTCTGGGGTCCATCCAGCTTCAAACCATCATACCCACATAGTTATATGACCTCAAGGATCACATGAAGGTTTGCCCAGCATTTCCAGCTGGGATATCCCAACACATAGGATGATTGAATGGGTGATCCAGACTGTGTCCTTATCCAGTCTTCATTGGAAACATTCCTCTGACTCAACAACACAGCAGATCTAATCATGCTGAAGAAATTAACCTGTTAGTTGAGTGACAAAATAAAGCAAATTATTTTCTCTGCTGAAGTGGCCAATTTAGTTAGACCATTATAAATGGGCCATTTTGAACAGGAACATTGCAGATTCCCACCCCACCTAGATCTGCTGTGCTGCAGGGTTGACAGAAAACCCAATCTCCCTTAAGATGCCTGAAAGGAAATATTCTATTTTCTCTGTCACCTCCTAAACAAGGAAGGCAATTCAGACCAGAGGTAAACAAGCTTCACATGTAATTCAGGGATCAGACACAAAACCCATGTTGCATCTAAGGGAAGGGACTTTCCAAGGAGAGTGAGGTTTGTAAGATGGACCGTCACATGGACTGCAAAGTGGATGAGCAACAAACTACTAGATTTTTCTTTGGACCAGTCATAAGTACTTTGTAATTTTTTTCCCTTCAGCTGAAGTTCTTATTGATGGACTGGACAATAAAAATGCGTAAGTGAAGTTTGCAATTTTAAACCAAAAAGACTATATGTCAGCCTGACTAGGTGATTAAGATTTCAGTTGTCAATAACTCCCTTTATGATAATTAGTGGTACTGTGTGTGCTTCAAGTAGAAAACAAAAGAAGGAGGGGCAGGAAACTGATATTCTAGTGTTCGGTTCAGTGCCTTGTCTGTTTAGCTACCAGTGACCAAGAAGAGGCAAAGGAAACATGTGGGGTAATAAAGTGCCCTGAGGAAGTGAAAGAGTGGTTTTGCATATTATTTTGGGAATTCAGTCTTAGCCATTCCCCTAAGCAATCATCATGCTGTATAATGAAAACTATCTCCAAGATGGAATCCTCTTCCTCAGTCAAGGGTTATGTAACCCTTGTGTGTCAATACCATGTTAGGTGCCGAGGATATGGAGATGCATAAAACATGGACCTGCCTTTAAAATAACCTAGATCAGCAATGTCCAATAGAAAAAGAACAGAAGCTACATATGTAATTTTTAATTTTCTAGTGGCCACATTTTAAAAAGGTAAAAAGAAACAAGCAAAATTAATTTTAATAATATATTTTGCATATCTCAATATGGCCAATCTTATTTTAATGTTTAATTTTTGAAATTATTAATGGTATTTTTAAATTTTTTGTGTCTGTATTAAGTCTTCACATCTGGTGTACTTATGGCTTTCTTAATCTAGACACTAAATTTTCATCAGATAATGCATGATCTGCATTTACATTTCGTAAAATTTATAGTTGAAAAGCACATTCACTTACCCAAGTTGTTCCAAACATACTTAAAAGTTTTCCCATAGCTGAATCAAGGATAAAATAATTTGTTTTCTTTTGTTGGTCATATCCATAGTGACAAAACTGGTTTGTTTTGTTTTGTTTTGTTTTGTTTAGAAGAATCCATTTGAAGCAAAAGCATTTTGTTTCAAAACTGTATCTGTTCAAGTTAAGTAAATTCACTAACTCTTGTGTCAACTCAGTATTATTAACATCATATTCAAAGGGTTATGGCATAAATTGAGAACAACACTAAACTTAGAAGTATCCATTTTTTTTTCAAAAATTTTTATGTTTTGCAGTAAAAATATTTTACATTGCTTTAAGACTTTAAATTGATTAAAATTAAATGACATTTAAAATTCAGTTCCTCAGTCATACTAGTCATATTTCAAGTGCTCAATAGCCACATGTGGCTACTGGCTAGCATATTGGACAGTACAGATAAAAATTGAGTAGAGGTAGGGAGGATGTACAATGGGCTCTACTCGCTTGTATAAACAATTGAGGCCTTAGTTACATGATTATTTGTGAGAAATCCTGCTTTCAAACCAATTTACCTCCCCAAATATGCCTGAAATGTCTGACAGGTGGTTATCCCAACTATAAACAGAAAGGCTGCCATTCCAACAGTTCTACAGGCCTCCTACTTGACTTAGGTAATCCCTCTACTCCACAGCACTACTTCTCATAACCAGCTCTTTTGGGCCTCCAGTGACACAGGTCTTTTGTTTTATGCTCTTAACCTCCTAACTACACAAGCCCTGGGGGTGGGGGGCAGTCAGTAAGATGGATCAAAAAGAAGGTTGCATGGCCTCACATCAAGACCCTATTTTGCTTAGCCAGACCACTCTGCCAGATTTCTTCCCCCTTCATGGTGATTTTCTCTGCAAGGTCTCAGAGCCTCTCCCTGAATCTAAACTTCATCAGGACCCATTTCCTTGGATAAGTATACATCCCATCTCTGGGCTTAATTCATGTTCTTTCCTCAGCCCCATGCAAATCAGGGCATGTAACTGGGCATTTGTTTCAATGTACCACCCATTTCCTGAGTTTTAAGAAACTCCTGAACTGTTGGTAGTGGTTAGGGGGTTAATCTCCTCAGAATACAAGAGGGGCATTGGGAGGCAGTGTTGTCCATCTTCACAGGCCAGCCTACTGGTTTAGCCTAAATGCCCTATTATATACTATGTTCATGGAATCTAAAGCACCACTGATTATACAAAGTACCAATATTAGATGTACCACTAACATATAAAATCCAGATAGAAGTCTATTAGGAGACCCCAGATAAAGCTGAAACATCAAAGGCAGACACCTCAGGAAAAGAGTAAATGAGAAATATACATACTGAGAGAGCAAGAAAGGAGCATGCAGAGTGGGACAGCAAGAGAAGTTGCATGTTTCAACTTTGGCACTGAATGCAGGGAAGGAAAATATCTTCCCTGAGAATTTGAGCCCCAAGTTGGTTCTCACACAGGTTTGTGGTACTACTAGTATGGTTCAAAAGAACTTCATGGAATGCTCACTTCAGCAGCACATATACTAAAATTGGAACAATACAGAGAAGATTAGCATGGCCCCTGCACAAGGATGACACGCAAATTCATGAAGTGTTCCATATTTTTAAACACATGGAGTTAAAACCTAGAGTATATAGGTTATTAGGAGATAAGAAGAGGGCTATGAAGGAGTACTGATGCTTAATGTATGTAGAAGTTTAATTAATTTGACTGTAAATGTGTGGAAATGGATAGAGTCTATGGTAACATATTATAGTGAGTAGCAGCTGGTTTATAAATAAGAATGTGGCTGAAAAAGGTGGTCTAGGGATGTAAATGTCAATTGAAAGAAAGCTAGAGAACAATCTAGGGGCTGAATAACACAGTGAGCCCAGAAGTGGATGAGACTTTTGTTAATAGTGCAAATGCAAGAATGTCCTTCTGTGAACTAGAACAGGTACATGTCACTATTGCAGGGAGGTGGGAATATGGAGAAGCATGGTAAAAATACAATTAATGTGTTCTATGGACTAGAGTTAACAGCAATACTATAATAATCTTGCATCAATGCCAAAGATGTACTGTGTTAATAATAGGGAGGTGTGGAAAAAATATGCCAAATGTACTCTATGGACCATAGTTAGTGGTAATAATCTGATGATATTATTTCATAATCTGTAACAAATGTTCCACAATGGTGTGGTGTGTTGGTGAAGGGTTGATGTATGGGAATTCCACACATGTGCATGATTGTTTTGTAAGTTCACAACTTCTGTAATAAAAATATTAGATAAATAAATGAATAAATAAATAAGAATAAAAGGCAAATAATAGGGGCTTATTATATGTTTTCTAAGTAAATGACCTTAGTGCTAGGGGGAAAAAAGTCATGCAGAGAATTTAAAGTGGTCTCATATTATTATGAGTCCCCTGGCAAGGGTAGAGCCTGAAGCTTCCTTAACTGGGGACCCTCTTTAAGGAAAGGAATACAATATATCTTATTCTTACAAATTGTACAAAAACATATAATTACATGAAGTCATGATGAGAGGTCCTTCCAGTGCCTCCTTGGAAGAGCCAGTGCAAGTGAGGGCCCCTGAAGCTCTAGTTTCATTGGCTTCTGGTAAATCTGCCTCTTCTTTCAAGTGACTGGCAGAAGCAGACAGAAATTCTCTTAATTCAATTTTAAATTCAATTTTAATCCAACCCAACAGCAATAATAATATACCATCATCTGCCATCTCATTTTGATTTCAAAGACAGTAAAATGTGAACTGATGTGCTTCTTAGGATCAATGAAATATGGTACATTAGAAAAGAAAATAGTAATGTAAGTTTTGACTCTGTTTTGGCTGAAACTATAGCAATAACAAAAATAAAACACTAACAACAACAATGATGATAGCCGCTCTTTATCTAGCTCCTACCTTGTGCCAGCCTCCTTACTGATTTTTTTCTCTGTTTCTCATAAAAGATTAATGCCATCACCAAATATTTGAAAGATGCAGGATGGTGATTCCTACCATGTCCACAATAAACTTCCTGTTTGATCAGTGCAAAAGGTAGATGGGTCATGGTGAATGACTGTAGATTATCACAATGTATTCAGGTGGTGAAGCGAATCACAGCAAGAATGGCAGCTGGAGTAAATCCATACAGCCTCCGTGTATTAGTCAGCCAAAGGGGTGCTGATGCAAAATTCCAGAAATCTGGTGGCTTTTATAAAGGGTATTTATTTGGGTAGAAGCTTACAGTCATAAGGCTATAGAACGTAAGTTACTTCCCTCACCAAAGTCTGTTGCCACATGTTGGAGCAAGGTGGCTGCCGATGTCTGCAAGGGTTCAGGCTTCCTCTTCCTCTTAAGGCTCCATGGTCCCAGCTTCTTCCAATATCATCTGTAGGCTGGGATAAGTCTCATGTCTCTCCCAGGGCTTGTTTCTCTCCAGGCTCAGCTGCTCTGCTCTCTCCACAAGGCCAGCTGTAACCTATCAGGCGAATGGCTCATCTCTCTTCCCGGGGCCTCTGCCGTGTCTAATGGAGCCTTCTGTCTTTCCTCACATATCTGCTTCTCTGTGTATTTACTTCCCGGGGCACCAATATCAAAACTCCAATTAACTCCTCTGCCTTGTCATTTTCTTTGTGAGTCACCACCCACCAAGGGGGCGGGGACTCAATGTTCTACTGATGTGGCCCAATCAAAGCCCTAGTCATAATTAATTAAATAAAAGTAAAACCTCTGAATACAATCCAATCTAATATGCCCAGACCAGACCAGACCAGTTCACAAACATAATCCAATATCTATTTTTAGAATTCATAAACAATATCAAACTGCTACATTCTGGCAACTGGTGTGCCACTATTGTCTCAGCAAATGTTTGTTTTCCCCATCCTCCCCTGCCCTGTTGTGACAGGGACAACAGTGTACTTTTACTGTCTTGCCTCCATGCTACATCTGCTTTCCTGCACTGTCATAGGGTAGTCTGGAGGGACCCACAGGGCACCATGCTGATTCAGTATATGTTTTATCATGCTTATTGGACATAGTAAACCCAAAGGAGCTAGCACCTGTGTGCCTTAGTGAGGCCCCTGCATGCCAGAGGGTGGGACATGAATGCTCAGAGTCTGCCACATGGGTGATGCTTCTAGGGAGGCAATGGTCTGGGGTTTGTTAGGATAGACTTTCAAAAGTGAGAGGTAGGTCGTTGTACTTTATACCAGTCACCAGGAAGAAAGGGGCACAAAGCTTGGTTCTCAGAGGCAACTCAAACCCTGTTTGGACATGTTGCTGTGAACCACCAGCCCATAAGGCTGCAAGGTTTTTTTTCTGAACTTTCTATTTTGACATAATTTCAGACTTAGAGAAGGGTTGAAAGAATAGTCACAGAATTCCCATATACTTGTCACTGAGATTCCACAAATGTTAACGTTCTCTCTAGATAGATGATAGATTATCCACCCCAAAAGTTTTAATATAGTTCAAAGCTTTCTCAATTTCAGAAGTATAAATGCTACAAGCTTACAAAAAAACATTTGAAAGTTGAGTATTTAAATTTCTTTTAAACTTATTTAGTTCTATGAATTTTAACTAGCAAACATTGACTGAAACAAAAATTAAAATTAAAAATTTATTATTCAAAATTCCCTAAATGGAATAATTTTTTTCTGAACCATTTGAAAGTCAGTTGCAGGCATGATATCCCATCACCCCCTGTATAACTCAATGAATATTTCTTAAACGTAAAGAAATTATTTCAAATACCTACAGTACGATGATCAAAATTAGGAAACCAACATTGATAATGCTACTATTATCCAATCTAAAGACCTTATTTAGATTTCACCAATTGTCTCACCATGTCCATTAGAGAAAAAGAAATTTCCAGCTCATGGGTTACATTCAGTCATCATGTCTCTTTATTCTATTTGAGTCTGGGAAAGTCCTCAGTCTTTCTGTCTGTGTTTTATGACACTGGCATTTTTGAAGAGCACAGACCAGTTATTTCATATAATGCCCCTCAGTCTGGGTTTGTCTGACGTTTCCTCTAGATTAGATTCAAGTTGTGCACTTTGGATCAAAATGCCATAAAACTGATCAAGAGGCACATGGAATTAATTTGTCCCCCTACTAGTGATTTAACTCTGATCACTTGGTTAAGGTGATGTGTGCCAAGCTTCTCCACTATGGAGTTATTGTTTTCCCCTTTGTAATTAGTAAGTATTTGTGGGAAGATATTTGGGTACTATGTAAAACTCCTGTACTTCTCAGACTTTCATCTACTAATTTCAGCATCCTGAATTCAAATAATGAATCTTGCCTGAAGCCATTACTGCTCTCATGGTTGCTGTGGCAGTTTGGTATTGTTTATGAATTCCAAAAATAGATATTGCATTGTGTTTGTAAACTGGTCTGTTCCTCTGGGCATATTATATTGTATTAAATTCAGTTGTTTCACTTTTACTTGATTAAATTATGATTAAGACTTTGATTCAGCCACGTCAGTAGGATGTTGAGTCCCCACCCCCTTGGTGGGTAGGGACTCACAGAGAAAATGACACAGCAGAAGAGAGAGTTGGAGTTTTTTTGATGCTGGAGCCCAGGGAAGTAAATACACAGGAGAAGAACACAGAAGAATCAGAGACAGCTCCGTAGACACAGCAGAGGTCCCAGGAAGAGAATGAGGCTGCTAGCCTACAGCTGCAGCTGCGCCTGGAGAGAAATGAGCCCCGGGAGAAAGATGAGACTTATCCCAGCCTACAGCTGAGATTGGAAGAAGCTGGGACCACGGAGATTTAAGGAGAAGAGGAAGGCTGAACCCTCGCAGACATCACCCGCCATCTTGCTCAACATATGGTAAATGACTTTGGGTGAGAAAGTACCTCTTATGATACCTTGAATTGGACTCTTTAGGGCCTGGTAGCTGTAAGCTTCTACCCTAAATAAATACCCTTTATAAAACCCAACAGATTTCTGGTACTTTGCATCAGTATCCCTTTGGCTGACTAATACAGTTGCCAAATGGTAATTTTTAAAATGTCATAGTTTCTTCTACATTTTTCATTTGACATTCTACTGTAATAAAGAGTTTTCTCTTCCCTCTATTTGCTTTTTGCTTATGTATTTATTGATATCACTTGTGAACTCATGGACAGGCTGCGCCTGAGTGGGGCCTAGAGCACGAACGGGCTCTGCAGAAGGTTCGGGGTACCGTGCAAGCTGCCTGTCATTTAAGCCGTATGACCAGGACCCCCAATACTTTTGGAGTGTCTGTTGCAGAAAGAGACACTGTACAGAATCATTGGCAGGTCACAATATGAGAATCACACTGCAGACCCCTAGAGTTTTTGAAAAGCTATGCCCACCTCTGCTGACAACTCTTTTCTATTGAAAAGCTGCTCCAGGCTTACTCCTCAAGCCTGGTGGACACCTACTCTGTGCCTGGAGGCTGAACCCTGTGTTTGTGTGATCCAAGTGAGGGGCCTCTCTTCCTCCTGAACCCCATTGTCTTCAGCAACAGGGAGCACTAGCAGGAGAAGGAGGGAGAGAAGCAAGTGAAGACAGGATCAGACATCTGGCTTTATAAACACGTTCTTAGGGTTTACATTACTTTTGGGGGGGCTATTCAGCCACTTGCAGCTGAAGGCACCCTAATTGGTACATACTAAATAGCTAAGATTTAGCTAAGATTTACTGGGTACTTATTGTATGCTAGATACTGTCCTAAGTACCTTAAAGGTATGAATTCATTTAATATTCACAACTTCCCAGTGACGTAGGTACAATTATGATCCTATCCATCATACAGATCAAGTATCTGAGGCTCAGCAAGGTTACATAACTTACCCAAAATAACGAAGCGGGTAAGTAGCAGAGCTGGGATTTGAACTCAGGCTGTCTAACTGCCGAGTTCACACTCAGCCACTACACTCCACTGCCTTGTAAGGGCTAAGCCTGTGTCTTATTCATCCTAAAATTCCCAAAGGCCAGAACAATGCCTGACACATAGGAACGCATTCATTGAGCTCTGATGTGCTAGGCAATTTGCTACGATTTGCCAACAATCACCTCATTTCATCCTCACAGCAGCCTTCTCAGTACAATGACCAACCATCCTGGTTCGCCTGGGGCTGAGGGGTTTCCTGGCTACAGGACTTTGCGTTTTAAAACTGGAACAAGTTAGTCACCCTACCAATTAAACCAGATCAGGGTCACGTTAAGACTTTGGTAGGTCTTGGCCTTTCTGAGCCCTTCCCACCATAATAGATTTTCTTGGGCCCTAAAAAATCATTTTTTTAATGATACAGAAAAAAATTAAAACGCTTTCTTTAATGCTAATAGTTCTTTTTTTCTGTTTTAAAATAAATATTCATCCTGAGTGCAGGAACAAGGTAGGGCCATCACCCAACACAAATATTTTCAGCCAAATAACTATCAGTTTCATCTGTCTCTTTGACAACTGAAATAACATGAAAAGGAAACATGTGTTATTTTAGAAACATGATGCCAGTGGTTGATTTAATATTTTAAAGTATCTGCTTCCTGGAAAGAATGTAGTGAAGGCTTTGATTTTGTATGGTTTTGTCTTGAGTAAGTCTTAACATTCCATCCTTCTTCTGCAGTTCTTAAGACAAGGCATGAAAACTTACTTTAAGAAAACTCAATGAACTCAAGAGCTAAACGCTCAATCCCTTAGGCCTTTCTATGCCTACTTCCTCCTTGATTAATCAAATGTGAGCCTTTCACCGGTTTCCTTAACTGTGTGCTAAGGGAAAATGTATTGAATTTCAAGCTGGCTAGGTAGATTAATAATGGTTACTAACCTAGAAAAATAATTCAGAACAGGAAATGTAAGCAAACTATTGGACTGCTTTAAAATCATTCTGACGCCTGTAGGACTTCTGAACCCCTGAACAAAGATACTAACAAATCATTAGATATTCTCAAGTAACACTGAGAGACTGGCGGTCCTGTCCTGTTATGTCTGGGGACTAATCTTGATAATGAAAGCAGCATAAAGCCTTCTTTCTCTAGGACCCTCTGACAAGCAGCTGTGCATCCAATGCCTGGACTGGCCCTGGGCACCAACCAACACTTGGTAAATGATGGATGAACAAGGGCCTGCATGAAGGAATAAATAAATGTTGGTGAGAAGAGCTCAAATCAAGGATGTTCAGACCAAGAAGTGGGGCTTGGGAAAGGGGGGTGCGGCAAGAAGAGAGAGGGCAAAGAACAGTTAAGGACATAAGAAGCATGCCTGGAGGGAAGGACTCAGGGAGGGGACATAGGTTGAGTCGAGCTTGCTGCATGACTTTGGCAATAACCTTCACTTTTTCTGAGCCTCAATTTTCTCAACCGTCAATTGAGGTTTCTCTACCCAACGGCATCAAAGGCTCCTTTAAGATCCCAAATTTCAGAATTCCATGGAATCATTGACCTGAACAACTAAAGATCCTGGCTATCTATATTAGGTCAAGAATGCAGCAATTATGGGTGGAGGGGAGGGAGAAGGACTTCTTGGAAATTTTGACATTTCAAAGGGGTCTTTACACCCAAAGAGGTTGGAGCTTACATTCACATCTTCACTGAATGGTGCTGCTTCCCTGGGGCTGGGCTATGAAATCCCAATTCCTGCACTAATTTACCGGATAACCTAGGAGAAGCCCCTGTAATCCCTGTACTTCTTCATGTTCCTAAATCTAAGTACAGAGTGCCAGGCATTGTGCTAAATTCTTTATGTGCATGATCTCATTTTATCCTCACAACAGCTTGTGAGCTAAGAACTACACTTTATTATCCACATGTTGCAGATGAGTAGAGAGGGCTCAAGGAATTTAAGTGGTCCACCCCAAACTGTTCAGCGGAAGTGGAAGAAGTCCAATTTCAACCCAAATTTATCTGCCTCCAATTCCCACATTCCTTCTGCAGCACCAGGCTATATGTCTCAAGGTTTGCAAAATATGAGTCCCCTGCCACCCCCTCCCATTTACATAATCAGGAGGATTAAAGATAGAGCCCATTTAATATTTTCCTGTCTTACTAATTTATAGCCCACTTACTTCCAAATATGTATCTAAGATATTTCAAAATGTTAAAACATAATATAGGGAATGGATGTGGCTCAAGCGGTTGAGCACCTGCTTCCCACATACGAGGTCCCGGGTTCAATCCCCAGCCCCGGTACCTAAGAAAATTAAAAAAACATAATACAGAACAGTTTTTAAAAAGTAAGGGATGGGGGCAGATGTGGCTCAAATGGTTGGGTGTCCGTCTCCCATATGGAGGGACCTGGGTTCGATCCCCAGGACTTCCCAGTAAAATAAAAGAAAAAATATAAAAGTCAAGCGGGCGCACCAGGCCCCGCCGACCACGCAGCAAGATGATGACATAACAGAAGAATGACACAAGGGAGAGCCAAGACAAGATGCACCGAAAAACCAGGAACTGAGGTGGCGCAGGTGGAAGAACACCTCTCTCCCACATTGGAGGTTCCTAGGACCGAATCCCAGTGAAGACAGGAGGAGAAAGATGAGAAGAGAGAGCAGGAAACAGACACAGAGAATTGCTCAGCAAATGGACACAAAACAGCAAAAACGGGGGGAAGGGGGGTTTAAATGGATAAAAGTAAAATAAATAAATCTTTAAAAAAAAAAAGTAAGGGATACATACACATTCACACAAATGAATGCACAAATGAAAAATGGTGAAAACTGAGTAAGGTCTGTAGTCCAGTTAACAGTGACTTACCAATTCAATTTCCTGGTTTTATTATTGTACTACAGCTATGTAATATGTCTCCAATTGGGGGAGCCTGGGTAAAGGGTACATAAGATTCTTTGTACTGTTTCTGTAACTTTCTGTGAGTCTATAATTATTTCAAAATAAAAAGTTTAAATGAGAGAGAGAAATTAAAGGGAGATCAGGCACAATTTAAGGCAAGAAACAGTTTTGTACCAGAAACCTGGGATGGTGTGTCAAGGACAATTTCCTCTCCTTTTGAGCACACAGTTAGACTACATGTCCCAGCCTCCTTTGGGGTTCAGAATGGCCATGTAACTGAGTTCTAGCCAAAAGAATGTGAGGATCGGATGGATAACGCTTTCAGGATGGTATACAGAAAATTCTCAAATGCCTTCTTCTACACCCTCTCCTTTCCCATTAACTGAAAGCAGATGATGGCCAAATTTTAGGGGCTGGTAGATCCACAACATGGAATAAGACTGAGTACTTGATTATAGAGTATGGAGGACAGCTGCCGGCAGGCTGCCTTCTCCACGGGACTGTTAGATGAGCAAGAAAGAACTTCTGTTAGTTTGAAACTTACAGTCTTTACATTTCTCCTTTACAGTCTTAAAAAGTATAGAGGAACCAAGGAGTTTTGTTTAGATAGACTTTATCCATTCTTATTTACTGAATTTATTAACTCATTTAAGACCAAGAATAAATAAATAAAAAGGGGAAAAAAAGCATAAACTCATTACATGTTAACATAAATAACGTACCTTTATGAAAAAATAACTTTCACAAAACAAAAAATTATTCATGTATTTACAAATCTCTTTAATGTTTGGTTTGATAGAAGACAACTAGATTCTCACATCGGTTTCCACATTCAATCTGGAGATTAATTGTTTTGGTTCAAGTACGTGGAGAAAAAAATGCAGCCTTACACAGGTATATAGTTGAAAAAAGAAGAGTATTTTAATAGCCTTTTCAGACAGTTGTGGACATTCTTCTTTGCTACTACACCCAAACTCAATGAGTAATAGTCTCTTAAGGATGAGTTGCAATGTCTAACCTGAAACTTCATATTCTGCAACATTAAAATCCCATTGGGGGAAGTGGGTGTGGCTCGGTGGATGGAGGCCCCGTTTACCATATGGGAGGCCCTGGGTTCGCGTCCGGAGGCCTCCTTGTGAGGGCACGCCGGCCTGAGCGGTGCGGTGGGCTGATGCAGCAACCTCACGGCAGGAAGCGGGTGTGGCGCAATGATGCAGCAACCTCACGGCAGGAAGCGGGTGTGGCACAATGGATAGAGCACCCGTTTGCCATATGAGAGAGGCCCCGGGTTCGCTTCCCAGCGCCTCCTTGTGAGGGCAGGCCAGCTGGCGCGGCACCGTGGGCTGATGAGGCCTGACCTCACAGCAAGGGGGAGATAAGCAGACTCGGAGGGGACACGCAGCGAATGGACACAGCAGCACGGGCAGCAAGGGGGGGATAAATAAATAAAATAAATAAATCTTTAAAAAAATAAAAAATAAAAAAATAAAATAAAATCCCATTGGTCCATCCTGCACTTTGAAAGGCTCTTTTACCCATGCATGATTTTGTAACCTCACCCATTGCTCATTTGGATAATAGTAGTTCACTGAGCTATACAGATCTTGCAAATGTTGAGCCATGTTATTGCACAATTTTTTTAAAGTCACATTTGTTAATATCATCACCAATATTTTCAGAAAAGTCAAGTACGGAAAAGGCTAAAGTTCCTAATAGCGAATAGAAGTTTTCCAAAATTCTTAGATTTACTTGAAAACTTGAGTGTTATCACTGGTGACAAATACCATCATTTATTTTTCTTAACGTGACAGGCTTACCTCGTTCATTTTCATGCAAACATCTGCCCAAGACCCAAATCTGAATAATGATAGTTTGTCTGTCAGTCTCTCTTTCAAGTGAAACTGATGTTCCATGGAAAAAGCATCTAGTTCATTCAGTGCACAATCAAATTTTCCCAAGATGACCATGGTCCTTCACTGTGTAGCAGCAGTATTTTACATGTACTTCCCATTTTGCCACACAGTATTTAAAAGGCATGCATTTGTCATGGTTAGAATACTTTATACATGGTGCTGTGTATGAAAAAAAAGACATGCCTTAACGGTAACTAACGATTGAATAACATTAATACGTTTTACTTCTCATCAAGGACATTCTTAAGCGAAACTGGCATTTCTCTTTACTGCAAGTGCAGGATGGTAAGGAATATAACGACCACTGGAACCAAGGACGGCTGGTACCGCTGTCCAGATTTCGTGCCGAGGAGCCCCCGTTGCTTTTGTGCCGTTAGTGCAAACATAAACGCAGTGAGAAGGCAAATTAAGTCTTAGTATTATTATGAAAACAGCTCTGACCTCGTGGACGTCCCCTTCCTGGGGAAACACTCCCCTCTTCAGAGGTCCGCAGACCACTGCTTTAAGAATCACTCAGGAGAGGTGCGGCAGCCTTAAACACACTTTCTTATTCTTTTCTATTTATCTTTTTCTCATTCGTTATCTCAGCTTAGCTCTGAAAGAAAGATTCAAGGATAACACTCTTGGCTTTCTTTGATACATTCATAAGAAAGACTGAAAATATAAGCTGGAATTATAACCATCATCTTTCCAATTCTCTGATGATATGATCTTTAAAATGGCATATATTTGGTATATTTTAACCATATTTTATAAATTTTCTTTTCTTCTTCTTTTTTTTTTTTTAAACATCCTGGTATTGCTAACAACAGTGCTGCACAAATAGCATCAGGATTTCTGAATTTCATAACAGAAATTCCTGCAGCCCCAAAGGCTTCTGGGAAATTCTTGGACTAGAAAGGGAAAGGAATTTTCCTTCTCTGGGAAAACTGCCCTGTTACTTCTATCTGACTAAACTTCTAACTGATTAAACTGTAGCAAGGTCACAAGATCAACAGTGATAATAGAGGCCCCCACAGATGTGCATCCCTGATCCTCTCCCATATCTCTCTGCTGGAAAGATTTCATATTCTTTTTTTCTGCTCATTTCCTACTCCCAACTTTCAAGCTCCTTTCTGGGGCACCTTCCTGACCCCCTGAATATGATTATCCCTCCTCCCTCTTGGTTAAACGGACTATGGGAATCCCACAAGATTCTATTACTTAATCCTATGGTATTTGTTATCTAAGCCTTGTTACATAGTTCCTTGTGTTTGTTTATTTTGGTTAATTTGGGAATATGACTTGGACCAGTTCATCTCATCATCTGCCAGTTTGCTTGAATGATTTTAAAATTAAAATCCTCATTCGACTCCTCACTAGCACACATTACAGAGGGCACTCTGGAGTGTCACAGCTCATATTCAGAGATGGGACCAGCAACCATTTTGTCACCAGTGACCCTGCCCCTACCCTGACCATATCTATTCAAGCAGAGCCAGTCAGAATTTTTCCCTCAACAATTTGGAATTGGGACTTAAACAGATGAGTCTGTTTCTGCTGGTTGCTTGACACAAAGATGGGCCAGCTCGGGAACTGTTGGTGAGTCAGACAAAATCTCACACTTGGTTCCCAGCCTCTGTCTGCGTCCTAGTCCCAGACCCTCCTCCAAAAAACCCCACCTTTTCGCTTAAACTAGGTCCAGTTTAACTAAGACTCATATAATCCTCCTGTCCACCAGGTGTGTCTTTTAATACTGGGCACAAATGTCCCCTGGTCTGAGAAGACTTCCCTTACTCTTTTAGGGAGAGTGAACCATTTCCTGCTTAGTATTTCCATACTGCCACTACATCTCATGCCCACCATGCCCCTTAGGCCCAGGAGCATTTATTGTTTTCTCATCTATTGGACTTGAGCCTTCAGATGACAGTGAGAGTATCCCATTCAAACCCCTTCCCTGAATACTTAGAACAAGATCTAGTAGGTACTAAATAAAATTTTGAATGAATGAATAAGTGAGACAAATGAATTAATGAATGAGGAAACCATTTGACTTTTATTCAATCACTCATTCAATTTCGTGAGTTTTAAATGTTTTCCAACTATCTTTTTTTCTCCGCATTTTTGAAAATTAGAGGCTGTAAGTTTACTGAAAAACTAAGCAGAAAGTACAGCATTCCCATTTACCTCCCTCACATTCACAGTTTTCTCTGTTATTAAAAGATTGCATTAGGATGGTATTTTTGTTACAATTGACAAAACAATATTATTATAATTATACTACTAACCATAGTCCATAGAAGGTTCGCTCTTTGTGGTGTACAGTTCTATGTTTTGTTTTGTTTTTCATTTTTATTCTGGTAAAATATATGCAACCTAAAATTTCCCATTTTAACCACTTCAAATATACAATTCAGTGGTAATTACTTTCACAATGTTGTGGTACCATCACCACCATCCATTACCAAAACTGTTCCATCACCCCCAAACACAAGCTCTATACCAATTAAACATTAACTCCCCATTCCCCACCCACTCCCTAACCCCCTTTTTTCTAGTTCCTGACTCTATGAATGGGCATTTTCTCATTATTTCATATAAGTGATATCTTCAAGGTTCATCTATGTTGTAGCACGCATCAGAACTTCATTCCTTTTTACAACTGATAATATTCCATGGTATGTATTTAACACATTTTGTTTATCCATTCATCTGGGGTTGTTTTTTTTAATTAGAGAAGTTGTAGCTTTACAGAAAGTTCATATACAAAATACAGAGTTCTCATAGGTCCAACCCCAAACTCCATTATCAACATTTTGCGTTAGTGTGGTACCTTTGTAACAACTGATGAAAGAATATTATTATAACGTACTATTAGCTATAGTCTATAATTACATTAGGGTTCACTATATTGTACAGTTGTGTTTTTTTAATTTTTGTTCTAGCAATATATATACTACCCAAATTTTCCCCCATTAACCACATTCAGATATATAATTCAATTGTGCTAATTTACATTCACAACATTGTGTTACCATCACAACCATCCAATACCAAAATTTTTCCATCACCCAAAAAAGAAACTCTGCAGCAATTAATAATTAACTCCTCATTCCCTACCCTCACCTTGCCCCAAGGTAACCTGTATTCTAGTTTCTGACTCTATGAATTTGATTATTCTAATTACTTCAAATCAGTGAGATCATGCAATATTTGTCATTTTGTGTCTGGTTTATTTCACTCAGCATGATATCTTCAAGGTTCAACCATATGGGCACATGTATCAGAAGTTCATTCTTTTTCACAGTTGAATAATATTCCATCGTATGTGTATACCCCTTTTTGTTTATCCATTCATCTGTTGATGGACACTTGGGTTGCTTCCACCTTTGGGCAATTGTGAATAATACCTCTATGAAAGTCAGTGTGCAAATAACTGTTTGAGCTCCTGCTTTCAATTCTTTTGGGTATATCCCTAAAAGTAAGATTGCTGGGTATTATGGTAATCCTATATTTAACTTTCTGAGGCACCACCAAACTGTTTCCCACAGCAGCTGCACCATTTTACATTTCCACCAAGAATGAATGAGTGTTCCTATTTCTCTACATCCTCTCCATCTCTTGTTATTTTCCATTTTTGAATCGTAGTCATTTTAGTGGGTGTGAAATGGTATCTCATTGTAGTTTTCGTTTCCATTTCCTTAATGGCTAATGATTTTGAGCATCTTTTCATGTGCTTTTATGGCCATTTGTATAACATCTTTGGAGAAATGTCTATTCACATCTTTTGTCTGGGTGGTTTGTCTTTTTGTTGTTGAGTTGCATGATTTCTTTATATAGTCTGAATATTAAGCCCTTATCAGCTATGTGGTTTCCAAATAAACCATTTTTGCAGGTTGTCCTTTTACTCTCATGGTAAATTTCTTAGAGAAACAAAAGTTGTTGTTTTTTTTTTTTTTTATGAGGTCCCATTTATCTATTTTTTCTTTTGTTGCTTGTGCTTTGGGTGTAAAGTCTAAGAAACCATTGCCTAACACAGGGTCCTAATGTTCCCCTACGTTTTCTTCTAGTTTTATAGTTTTGGTTCTTATATTTAGGTCTTGAATCCATTATGAGTTAGTATTTGTATATGGTGAGAGGTAGAATTTCACCACCATCCTTTTACATAAGAATATCCAGTTTTCCCAGCACCATTTGTTGAAGGGACTATTCTTTCCCCCTTATGTGGACTTGACACCCTTGTCAAAATCAATTGGCCTTAGAAGTGAGGGTTTATTTATGAACTCTCAATTCAATTCTGTTTTTCTACATGTCTGTCCTTGTGCCAGCACTATGCTGTTTTTGTTTTTTGTTTTTTAGGAGGTGCCAGGGATGGAACCTAGGACGTCATGCATGGGAAGCAGGTGCTCAACCACTGAGCTACATCCACTCCCCAGTGAGAGTTGGTTTTTCCATTTGTTTGTTTTTAAGAGGTTCCAGGGATCAAACCCAGGTCCTCATAAGTGGGAAGCAGGCACTCAACCCCTTGAGCTACATCTGCTCCCAATGCTGCTTTGATGACTGTGCTTTGTAATAAGTTTTAAGGTCAGAAAGTGTGAGTCCTTCAACTTCATTCTTCTTTTTCAAGATGGTTTTGGCTGAGCTAGGCAGATGGTCCCCCAGAAGTTCTGCTGTTTTCTCTTCCCCTTTCTTTCATGATTTCAGGAAAGATTTCATTTCTCTGACAGTAACTCATCTTTCCTACTGAGGAATTCTCTCTCTTTCTCTTTTTCTCTTTCTCTCAACCCATACTTCTTCCTTCTGATCAGTCTGGGCCCCTGACATCCATCCCCTTCGCCAACCACTCAACATCCATTCTGACCAAGGGCCCCTGGTAATATCCAAGGCTGAGGCTGGCGAAAGAAAGAAGTATGATTCTATTAATCCCCATAACAAATGTTTGCTGAGTGTTCATTATGTGTCTGGCATATTCAGGAGTCACTGGGAATACAGGCTTGGATTCCATGGTCTCTGTCATCAAATGACTTAGTTTTATGGAGAAGCAATTCATCAATTCCCATGGGATTACCACCACCACCACTACCACCACCACTCCCCCTAAAGATGTGATTAAGGGATGGTGAGCAGATCTCTCAAATAATTATGGATGTATGCACAAATTTAGATAAAAGTAGAGAAGCCTAGGATGCTTACAACATAATACGTACTAGCCAAACACATTAGAACAAACTTCAATATCTAATAATAGGATAATGATTGAACCCATTCAACAAATCTCTTACTGTATGCTCACAGGGCCAGGACACTGCACTAGGTGTTGAGTCCCTGTCCACAGACTAGCGGGGGTTCAGGTAAATGGACACATCACGAGAGAAGCCACCTAGCCCAGAGCTTATAGGCACGGCCTCTGGATGCAGGCTTCCTGCTCACCACTTCCTAGCTGGGTGACTGTGGGCAAGTTGTTTATCCTCTCTGTGTCTGTTTCCTCATGTGCAAAATGGGATTAATAAAGGTACCTCACAGGCCTATTTGGAGAGTTAAATATTTGTGAAGCACTTAGAACAGTGGCTGATGTAATATTATGGGTGGTAAATAAATATGTTTGCGAACATCTCTGTCAGTCTGGCATTTAAAATGAGGTTTGTGCAGAACTATGTGGAAGAGAGTGTAGACTACAATGTGAACTATGGTGCATGCTCAGTGGCAATGCCCCAGGATGCGTTTATCAATTGCAATGAATGTGCCACACTAATGAAGGATGTTGTTTATGTGGGAGGGTGTGGGAGATGTGGGGAGCGGGGCATATGGGAATCCCTATATTTTTTGTGTAACATTTATGTAATCTGAGTATCTTTTTAAAAATAAGAAAATATATCAAAAAATAAATAAATAAATAAATAAATAAATAAATAGTGAAAATAAAAACGAGGTTTGTAGCAAATTGCATTATTGGTCCCACTTGTACCCCTTCCTGTATCCACTCCCTTTGCCATGGAATTCTGCAGACCCCCCACAAAAGGTGCAGTCTACCTCCCTGTCCCTCGACTTCAGGCTTGCCACTCTGGCCAATGGGATGTTAACCGATGTGAAATCAGTAGGAGGTTGAAGTCTGTTGGTTGGCTGTGCACCTCTCTCATCACCATGAGAACATGCTGGAACTAGCCTGCTAATCGTAGGGGCAGGATTGGGATATGTGCACCAGAGCCACCCATGCTGACACACAAACACATTAGTGAGCATTAAATGCTCACTGGTATGACCTGAGATTTTGAGGTTGTTTATTACGCAGTGATTATTGTCCAATAGAAGGTTGACTCGGACTTTTTAATGACACGGGGAAATGTTCCTAATTATTCATTGGTGGCAAAAACTGATAAAATAATCTATACAGTAAGATCCTGCTTTCATTTTAAATTATATGTATATATATTCTGAAAAAAAAATGTTGCCGATTGGTAGTGACTTCTTTTGCTTTTGTAATTAGATTGTGAAATGTTATTTAAGAAGCTATCGAGATGGATGGAGGGATGGGTGATAGCTGGGTAGGTAGAGGCAGCCCCTCCAGGATGCCTGTTCTCACACCCAGACTTCAGTGCAGATTCTTTTCTGGTGGCTAAGCCCACGCTACAGTGGGTTTGGCAGCCACAAGGAACGTCTGTGATTGCAGGAATCTGAAAAATGATTTGCAGGCTAGCTTTTCAAGGTGACACACCTTGTTAAGATTCTTCGGGGCCCTCTGAATAGTTCCT
>JAQZBX010034624.1:0-24912 GCA_029593785.1 Cabassous unicinctus | reverse complement strand
CAGTAGGGTGTTGAGCCCCACCCCCTGGTGGGTGGGGAATTGAATATAAAAGGCAAGGCCAAGAACAGAGTTGAAGCAGTCTTTTGAGAAGCAGTTTTGATGTTGGAAAGAAGGCCCCAGGAGAAGAGAAGCAAGCTGTTCGCCTGATCGTCTACAGCCGACCTTGTGGAGGAAACAGGAGATAAGCCCGGAGAGAAACATAGCCCCGGGAAGAGAGGAACCCCAGAAGCCTGAACCCTGGCAAACGCCGGCAGCTGTCTTGCTCTAACACATGGCAATGGACTGTGGTGAGAGAAGAAACTTGACACATTATGGCCTGGTATCTGTGGACTTCTACCCCAAATAAATACCCTTTATAAAGACCAACCCATTTTTGGTATTTCACATTAGCACCCCTTTGGCTGACAAATACAGTAAAAAATTATCATTGTTTAAGCCAACCCATTTCATGATACATGCTTTAAGCAGCCCAGGAAATTAAAACAGGACATACAGCTCCTGCCAGGAGTCTCTAAGAGGCTCTACAGTCCCCAAGCAGACATTTTAAAATTAGGTTTCCTTCTCCCAGCTATTATCTTCTTCCAGTTTGAAATTATTTTATGAATCCCCAAAAGAGAAAGATTTTGTTTTTAAACTAATCTATTCATGTGGGTGTGATACTCTTTGATTGCATTAAATCTGGTTGAGGGCCCTTTGATTAGGTTACTTGATAAGATCAATGTAGGGCTTTTCATTGGACTACATCAGTGAGGCGTGACTCAGGTTGAGTCTCCACCCCATTGCTGAGTCTGATGTAAACCCAGAGACACAGAGAGAGACTCACTCAGACAGGCACAGGAAAAGGAAGCCACCATATTTGATCCTGCCACCTGAGAGAAGACTAGAGGACTGCTTAAGCACGAAGCCTCCAAGAGGCTAGGCCCATGGAGCAGGTCCAGAGGAAATGGTGAGCCTGGAGGGGAAGGCTGAGACCTCGACAGAGATTGGTGGCCATCTTGCTTTGTCACATGCCTGGACAGGGTCAAGAGTAGCTGACTTTGGTGAGAAAGCATAAGAGTATGGTGCCTCGATTTGGACTTTCAACAGTCTTGGAACTGAAAGTTTTTCCCCTAAATAAATCTCCTTTATAAAAGCCAACCCATTTCTGGTGCTTTGCATCAGCAGCCCTTTGGCAAACTAAAACAGCTGGCCTGCACACACCATTTCTGCTTCTTTTCTTAATTTCTTAAACTTGGCTTCCACTGCATCATTTACTGAGATTGTCCTCATAAAGATCAGAAATGTCCTTATCATCAAAACCAGAGGCCCCTGCTCAGTCCTTATCTTCTTGACTTTTCTAGAGCCGGTAGCAGTGATGGCAGCACCCACTTTCCTGGGCCCAGTACACTGTGCGCTTCTGCTTCCCTTCCTCTGCCTGGAGTGTTTTTTTCGTATCTATCCCCAACCCCATCTGAATGGAGCCAACTCCCATGCTCCACTTAGGGCAGCACAGGCTCTGGGAAGCCTTCCCTGATTCCCCTGGGCTGATATTCTCTAAATGCACCTATAGTACCGGGGAGCTCTTTCTGTTGTCACATTTGTCACATTGTGTAAAGGAGAATGGAAGCCTTCAGGCAGAAGACCTCATCTATTTTGTCCACTGCTATATTCAGGGCTTAGTACAGTGCCTGGCATGTGGCAGGCACTCAATGAATGAACGAATGAAGATTGACCTGTCCTCCTCCAGAGACAGTGAATTCCTTGAAGGAAGGCTTCACGTTTGATTCATCTATCTCAGGTAGAGAGCATGGAGCCTGTCCCAGGTTAGAGCCACAATAGACATTTGTTGAATGAATGAATGAATGAATGACCACTACCTCTAGTGTTCTCTAGGAGATGTCTCAATCTCTAAATTAGAAAATGCAGGAAAGCGGCTGTGGCTCAAGCAATTGAGCCCCCGTTTACCATATGGAGGACCTGGGTTCGATCTCCGGAACCTCCTGGTAAGAAAAGAAAAAAATGTGTCCCAGATCTGCGCAGCGCGGAGAAGCGCAGGCCCCTGCGCCCCGTGTGGTGAAGTGATGCACCAAAAAGACGATGACGCAACCAGATAGGAAAAAAAAAAATAACGGAAAAGAAAATGCAGTTTTGTCTTCAGTACTCTTCTATTCTTTCTCTATATTTATCTCAGTGATTTTATCTATTATGAAGATTTCAGTGAAAATGTAATAGTAGTGAAAATAATTACAATGATAAATACTTAAAATAGTAAAAATAAAGCAGCAATATGAGCCTGGCACAATGCTAAGCACTATATATATATAAAAGCTCATTAATCTTTCCTATGAGGAAAGTTTCTTGACCCAGGAAAGCTAAGGAAGGTGCTCCAGCCCACACAGCTGGAAGTGGTAGAACGTTAACTGCTCTACCATATGGTTTCTCTATTCGCCTCCAGGCAAATGACTTCCAAACCCATCTCTGGCCTTGACCTCACTCCTGAAGTTCAAATCCACATTTCCAACTGCTTCATTTTATTCTGGTCTTTATTCAAATGTCAACTTCTTCAGGGAGGTCTCTCTGGACTGCTCTCTCCAGAACAAAACCCCCCTCTTGCTCTCTGGCATTTTTAGGGCAGTAGTGAAATTAGGCAGTATGATACTGTAATGGCGGATACATGACATTACACATTTGTCAAAACCCATAGAACTATATACACAAAGAGGAAATCCTAATGTAAACTACTGATTTTAGTAACTACAAATGTATCAATATTGGTTCATCAATTGTAACAAATGTACCACACTCATACAAGATATCAATAATAGGGGATTTGGATGGATTGTATGCTTTATTAATTGATTTGTTTAAAAAAAAAGAAAGGGGGAACTGTGTGTGCATGTGTGTGTGTGTAAGGGGGGGTATATGGGAATACTGTACTTTTTGTGCAATTCTTCTGTAAACCTGAAACTGCCCCAAAATAAAGTTAGTTCATTAGTTAGTTAACTTATTTATTTAAATCCCTTCCAAGTTGCCTGCTGAATTACATATACACCCTTCAGGTTGGTGTTTGACATCTTTTACCAGCTTTAGCTTCCTTAAAGTGTTTAGTCTTGCTCTACTGGGGAACAAAGCATTTCCCAAACACACCATCCTCTCCCCTTGATGGAGCTGTTGCTTATGCTGTTCTCTCCACCTGGAATTCCTAATGTTTCTTTTTGTCAAATAGAATCCATCTTCTAAGACCCTTCTCATAGATCACTGCCAAATACCTTGAAGACTTCCTGATTCTTCTTCAACAGGATATGCTCTTTCTCCTCAGTGGTCTGTATCATTTATCCCACAGACACTTATTGAATGCTTACTGTATGTGAGGTGCTAGGCTTGGCATTCTATATCAATATATACCATAATAATATAATTTATGTTATATATATTACCAAAGGGAAGACTAAAGTTCAAAGAGAAAATAGAATTTGCCAAAGTTCTCTCCCAGGATTCAAACCCAAATCTTCCTAGTTCCACACCCCAATTCTTTCCACCTCATTCTAAAACCTCTCTCAGAGCAGACACTGCAAGTCACCATTTCTGTTCAGTGCTAGAATCCTTCTCCTCCCCAGAGCACTGCCAGCTGCAGAACAAATGCCAGTGGAAACCCGGCTTTGTTTCCCTCTCTCCTCCTTACCTGGATTTCCCTGCTCTCACGGTAGAAATCCTTGTCTTCCATCTTCTCAAACAGCAGCACTCTCCCTGGCCCAGCAGAACAGGCAAATCCCTTGGAATAGACAGCAATGGCAAACACCTGGGGCAGGGCCAGCTGGCTATGGCTACTGTTCTTCATGACCTGGTCATACGAGGGGACTGGGGAACTCATCGGTGGAAATTCAATCAGGCTGGAAAAGAATCATAGCATATAAAATCTGCAGAGACATGATAAATTGTTAGGGATGGGAAAGAAGGGCTGTCCTTGGGTGCAGGAGAAACCACCCAGCGTGACTCCTTTTCCTGTCACCAAAATGTTATCCTTGTGACCTGGGAATGCTACACAAACTCCAAACAGAGAATTCTGGAAGGTTACACATTTGATAGTCCCAGAACCTTGTTTGGCCACTATTATTATCCCCATGTTGTTGAAAAAAAAGTGGCTCAGAGCGGTTGAGTTTTCTAAGCTCACACTTAGGCAGCACTGAGATTTGAATCCAGGTTTCCATTCTTTTGGTTGTTCATTCATTCATTTAACAAATGCATTCAATTAAAAATTAAATATTTATTGGCATTATATTGTGTTACAGTCTGTGGAACAATGAGTGGTAAATAAGATGAACATAGTTCCTGCCTTCTGAGGCTTATAGTCCAGGGAAAGGACAATGACAGAAGCATGTGGTAAGGATCGTTAGGGGGCAGCTGAGTACGATGGGAGCAGCCAGTCACCAGGTGACAACGATCAGAAAATCCTAAGGACAGTTACAGAGGAGGCGCACCTATCCAGATGAGCAGAGTCTGAGAGCTCCCAGGGGAGATGTAAAGGACAAACAGGAGTGTGGGGATGGAGGAGGGGTGGGGTGGGCGGGTGTCGGGTGGAGGTGGAGGGAGAGAGAACTGCCCACGACCAAGCCCAGCAGCAAAGCACGAACGGGGCAGCAAGGAAACAAAATAGAGTGCAGTAGATAGAGAAGAGCTGCTACTGGAGACTCAAGGAGTGTGCGAGCAGAAGGGCTTGTGCGCTAAGTAAAGGAGTTGGGGTTTCCTCGTGGAGCCCTGGACTCACCGAAGGATTCTGAGCAAAGCGAAGTGGAGAAGGGCAGAGACACACATTAGGAAGGTCTTACATAATCTCAACCAAAAAAAAAAAAAAAAAAAAGGAGAGATAGCAGTAGCATGCGGGACTGGGGGACGGTGAGAATTGGGTGACTGAAGTTACTAGGAAGAAAACCACGATTTGCTGTTGTAGGTGAGGACGTGGGCTCTGGAGTCAGACAGATCTCGATCCTGCCACTTACCAGCGCTGTGATCTTAACTTCTTTGAGCCTAAGTTTCCTCACTTATAAATGGGCATGATAACAATATATACACTGGGTTGTCGCAAGACTCAAATGAGAATACATACAAAGTGCTTAGTTCAGTGTCTGGCACATACAAGGGTACATCCCAATATGTGTAAGATATTATTGGTTATAGTGGAGGTAAAATTGACCACTCCTTTCTGTGCCCCCACTTTGCCCCATATGCCTCCATTAGATTTACCTATAAGTTTTCCCTGCAATTCTTTGCTGGTCTGTTACCTCCTCCTGAATTGTCAGATCCTTGAGGACCTATATCTCCAGCAGCCAGGAAGATGCCTGGCACACTACAGGGGTTCAATGGACTTTTATTTAATTGATTCAATAAATGGGGCAGTGACTGAAAATATATTTTTGAAAAACTATAATTTTGAAGATTGGGTTCACTAAAATGCTTATGATATGAGGTTCAATAAAAAAATAAAAAATTGTATCTAGGCTATGGCTGTAACTATAAAATTTGGGCTTGAATACAGATGAACACTAAAAGAAGAGGGAAAAATGAAAATAGTTGCCTTTTAAGATAGTGGGGTTATGAGTGATTTTTAAAGAATGTTATTTCCTGTATAATGCTGTTGGCACAGGGAGTATATATTTACACCATTACCTCTCTGATTCCCGGATCACCTCCAGGTTCTTCAACTCACTGGTGGGTTCCTTGACCATTATATTTGCCTCCCAGCGTTGCTCTCCAGATTCAAAGAGGAAGAGTTTGCCTGTATCAGTGCCCACAATAATCTTGTCATCAGATACCCAGGCATGGGATAGATAGTTTTGGGGTTCTCCCCTCTGAAAATTGGTTTGCTTCAGGGTTCCCTCGGTAAAACGGAGAAGCTTAAGAATCCCATTTCCAGTGACACAAACCTGAGTGTTGTCCTGTGGATTGAAGCTCACCTGTAAAATGTGAGAGAATAAATGAAAAAGATTTCTAAAACTAATCTCGATGCAATCATTTCCCATTTTACTAATTAACATTTATTTCAGGTAGTTCAGGGTATCATTTAACCGCCAGGAAATTATGTAATTATGATTCCACATTCATGAACTGTATTTGCAGGGCACTTGAGTCTTAAACTAGGAAACCTACAAAAGTCATCTTACAAAGGACAAAAAAGCAGGAAGAGCAGGTCTTGACAATAGCTAAACTCTGTATCAATAAAATGGAATGAAGGTTCAGCTGGAAACACACGGAAATGAGAGTCTGGCAGGCTGTGGTAGCTCTGTCCAAGGAGAAAGGAGTCACGGTGTTAGGGGATGCTATGTGGTCTCCTACGACAGTAGCACTTGTTCCAATAGGGTAATGGGCAGCCATCCTGTTCCTTTCACCAGACAGTGAGAAACCTGATGGCAGCCTTCTTCATCTCTGCATTCCCAGTGCTGGGTGCATAGTGGCATCTAACAAATGTTTGCTGGCTCTACTTGAGAGGTGGTATTCTCTGTTCTGCATAATAGGAATACTTTATCAGGGCTCACCATGGCCCAGATAAAATAACCTTCTGGATCAACCTGCTTTTGGTCTGATTCTGTGATCACTAAGCAACCTTCTGATTACTAATTTTATTCCCCAAGTTCTGTTAGTAGGAGGGGAATACACTTGATAAATGATATGAGTGTTCTGGCTGGGATGTGCTGGTTTATACGTTGGCCTCTTGTGAGTTAAATAATTGAATCTATACCTGAGAGACTGATAAGCTAGTATTTTTTTTTTTTTAACATGAACAGAATTGAGCTCTTGAACTTGTAAAACTGAGTTATAGATCTTAGATTGGGATGACTGCACAAAGAACCCCCTGCTGAAGCAGTCAGCCAGCCTTGTAATGGGATTTCCTCATTGTGCCATCAAATCACAACAGAAAATTTTGTTCCTGATGTGACTACATCTTCTTTGATAACTTCCTAAAGATCTACCACTTCACATTACATTATTTTTTTTTAAGATTTATTTATTTATCCCCTTCCCTCCCCCCATTGTCTGCTCTCTGTGTCCATTTGCTGTGTGTTCTTCTGTGTCTGCTTGTCTTCTCTTTAGGTGGCACCAGGAATCGATCCTGGGACCTTCCGGAGTGAGAGAGAGGCGCTCAATCTCTTGTGCCACCTCAGCTCCCTGATCTGCTGCGTCTCTCATTGTCTCTCTTCTATGTCTCTTTTTGTTGCATCATCTTGCTCCGCCAGTACTCTGTGTGGGCCAACACTCCTCTTGGACCAGCTCGCCACACGGACCAGCTTGCCTTCACCAGGAGGCTCCGGGAATCGAACCCTGGACCTCCTATATGGTAGACGGGAGCCCAATCGCTTGAGCCACATCCGTTTCCCCACATTATATTCATGAAATCTTCCCACTGTCCAGCAATGTAGCTGGGAAGAGACCAGGACCAGTGAGAGAGGACATATTCTATCAATCCAGCTCCAGCCTTGGTCTGTAACCAGAATTGGTTCTGGACCAGAATTAAGATGGCAGGCACTAGAGTCTGGAAAACGTGGGCTCGCTCCACTCCTGGCTCTGCTCCTCACCACTTCTGTTATCCTAGATGAGTTATTAACTTCTCAAAACCTCAGTTTCCTCACCTTTAAAATAGGGATAATAGTACTTACCTCGTATGGTTGTTGTGAGACTAAATTTAAAAATGTATGTAAGAAGTGAGTACAGTTCCTGGTATACAGAAATCATTCAGTAAAAGGCTCTGATTATTGTTTATAATTTGCATGATACTTGTCATGCCAGGAGATACCTGGTAGATGGCGTTGTTCTGTGTGTCAGTTCTAAGAATGGCCATCACTTTCTGCTTTTCCCACAGCCAATAGACAAGGTTTGACTCTGGAGGTGATGCCTGAGCCAAGAGGTATTTGGAGTCTGGAGAAAAAGCCATGCTAATAAATTTCTGAACTGGGAAGTCAAAATTACTAAGGATTTTGCGCTTCCGGCAAGGGATGGATGACAGTTCATAAATGGTGATGACAGCTTTTTCTTGCACAGTCTCAGAGATAGCGAGGTATCGCCGATTGGGACTGATGGACAAAGCCAACATGCCTTGACTCTTTTCTGAGCCTGAAAACAGAAATAAAAGGGGATAGTGAGGGTAGATCGTGCTTTCAGCAAGAATCAACACGAACCAGGAGCAGGAGTGGGCAATGACACAAGAAGAAAAGTGCACAGACAGGTATTATCAACCACTGGTAGTCCCTTAGTACAAGCACATCTTGAGTATTATGAAAATGACTAGGAGGGATACCTCGCTGAGGCTGAGGTAGGAGCAGAAGTCAGGGAACAATTCTTGAAGGAGGACAAGGAGGACATAACCAGGGGTGGGGGTGGGTGGGAAGAAGTGGGCAGGTAGCAAGAAGAGCTGGGGTAAAGGCATGGATGTGAGAAATAGCCTGGCATGGTGGAGAACTGCAAACAGAGGACGGTGGGATATTGCCAGAACATGGCATGTGAGATGGGTCTAGAGAGGAGAACACGGTCAGATCATAGAGGCCTTTATGCCCTGAGTGACCGGCACTCAGCACTTTTCTTCTACTCTAGAGGTTGGGATTCTACTAGATTCTTCAGTTTCCCTTGCAATTAGGTGGTCTATGTGACCTTTTGGCCATGAGATGGATGCAAATGTCTTCTGAAGCAGCCTTATGGTATAGCTTGTGCTTTCTTGAAAACAAGGGTCAGATATAGTCTACCCGCCTTTTCCTGGAATGTAGAGGTGATGCCTGGAGATGCAGCAGCCATCTTGCAACATGATAAATGTAAGAATGATCACCACAGTCCTCTAGAAAGCAGAGCCCGAGGCAAAGAAGAAAGTACAGGTTTACTTGGGAAATGCAAACAGGTATGCCTTATGATTTTCATGGGCCCTTTTCTCCATAGAAAAATTAAAAATTATATTTTATGACTACATTGGTATAAAGAAGAACATAATCTGGGCTGGATTCATTATTTCATATTCATTATCGTTACATTCACATTTTTTTTTTCTGATTTCGAAATAAATTAAAATTAAAATATTTTAATTATTATTAAAATAGAAAATAGAAAAATATCATGAGCCCAAGCACTGTGCTTACTGTGCCTAGTGAAAAAGTCAGTCCTGGATGCAAGGCAAGTAGGCAAGGGAAGATGCCACAGGAAGTGATGCAATGGGACCCCGTGTGACGGGACCCCATGCTGCTGCTTCATAAGCTGCAAGTTGCTCAGCTGGCAATTACAGCCAGAACATGGGGCTTTTCTGGAAGGAGGCAGGGAGTAATTGTGCCTCAGAGAAGAATGCAGGTTCTGGATCACTGAGAGCCACGCACAAGAGTTTCGACTTTAATGGGTAGGGAAATGAGAAGCCACTGAAAAATTTTAGTATGGTTCAAATGTATGTTTTAGAAAGATCCTGCTAGCAGCTGTGTGGAAGGCAATCCTGAAGGTAAGGAAACCAAGCAGCATGTTATTTCAGAGAGTGAGAGACGATGGCAGGAGTAAGCAATAGGCAGGAGCAATAAGAATGAAGAGAGGGAAAGACTAGAGAAATGCTAAGAAGTAAAATTTGTAGGATTTAGCGATCACCTGGGTGAATGACTTAAGATTTCTTGTCTAGGTGATTGGGAGCAGTGGCAATAACTGAGACAGAATATAGGCTAAAGAAGTTAGGGGTGATAGTGAAGATTTCTTCCACTGTTTTAAATTTAAAATAGCTCATCCAAAGTTTTGATATTTATTCATGTTTATTTGCTTCTGGTGTGATTTCTTTTTATACTTAAGTCTTTTATCCATCTCGGGTACATTATGATAAAAAATATGAAGTGAGGACCCAAATTGATTCCCGTTTCCCCAAAATGTAACTAGTTGTCCCAGCACTGATTTCTAAAGACACTTTGATGATATATTAAATTTGTATGTTTACATATATATATATATAATTAGGTTTCAGGGATATTTATACTAGGACTACACTGTTTTTGTAATCATATCTTTATCATGTGTTTGAATATTAGGCAAGGTAGAGTCTTAAAGAAAGAGGGAGGAAATAGGAAATGATAAATTTAATTTTGGATTTATATTGTATGAGATGCAGTTGTGGAACATTCAGGTTAAGTGGTCTAGCTGACAGATTGATATGATTCTAAAGCTATGGGGAGAGGTTGGGACTGAAATTACAGATTTGAGGTAAAAGGCATAGTGAGAAGTTAAAACTGAGCATAGATGAGATTACCTAGAGGAACAATGGAAAACTGCTCATTTCCTCCTTTGTGCCAGCAAAGTGTAATACCTGGCATAGCAATTTATCCTACTCATTTGCACAGTCCTACTCATTTGCATACGGGCCTGTTTCTACTAAAATACTGAGAGCTCCTGGAAGGCAGGGGCCATGGTTTGGGTGCTTGCTTATTTATTTGTTGGTTGGTTGGATCATTCATTCACTCATTCTTTCATTCTATCAATCATCAGACCCTGGTGCCTAATGTGTGCTTAATATCGGTTGATTGACTTTAGGGTTTATAAAATGCTTATGCATTGTTTTAACCCACTTGATGACTCTCTTCTCTGTGAAACATTTTCACCTCTTGCATGGATTTCCTATCTTTTGGCCATTCCTTCAAAGCCTCTTTTAAGGGTTCTATCTCATTTCCTGGGCACTAAATTTAAGAGTGCCTCTGAGGCTCACTCTTTAGGCTTCTTCTCATTTATAAATACATTCACTCCCTAGCGGATCTTATCCATTCTCATAGCTTTAAATTTCATCTATATGTTGATGTCTGTCAAATTTCTATCCCCAGCCTGTAACTCTCTGCCTTGAATCCAGACTCTAAATCAAACTGCTTACTTAACACCTCCATCTGGACATCTAGTAGGCATGTCTATCTCAATATGTCCAAAACTAAGTTGCTGATATTCCCTACACAACCTCTTTCTGCAGCCTTTTCTATGTCAATTAAAAGCAACTCTATCCTTCTAGTTCCTCAGGCCAACACTTCATTCTTCTCTTTCTTTCCCACACCACATCCTGTCTAAGGAAATCTGTCACTTCCACCTTCAAAATATATCCAGGATTGAACGTCTTCTCACCATCCCTATTATCTACCACTTCCCTACTTGAAGTCACGATTTTCTCTTGCCTGGATTATTGCAATAGTCCCTGACGGGTCTCCCGTTTCCTTCCTTGTACCTCCTTAGATCTATTCTCTAAACGGCAGCCAGAATGAGCCTGTTAGAACATGAGTCAGATTATGTTACTCTGCTCAGAATCCTCCCATGATTTTTTGTCTCATTTAGAGTAACAGCCTATGACCTACAAGGCCCTATGTGAGGTTGCTCTCCACTTCTTCCTTGCCTCACCTCTTGTTCCCCACTCCTCCATTCCCTCCATTCCAGCCACACTGGCCTCCCTGCTATTCCCCTAATACACTAATCACCTTTAAATTCAGACCCTTTGTTATTCTTTCTGTTACTGTTCCTACCTCTAGCCACATCAGCACAGAAAGCCTTTCGCACATGTCCTTCAGTCTTCACTCAAATATCACTTACTCAATGAGCCCTCCCTAGCCACCCTATCTAAGAGTTCACTCCCCAGAACTGTCTCCTTCCATGCTTCATTTTCCCTCACAAGCATTTAACACTATCTAACGTATTATATGTTGTACTTATTTTTATCTTGTTTATTGTCACTCTCCCCCAGTGGAATGGAAGCACCAGGAGGGCAGGATATAGTATGTGTGTTTATTTAAATTGGCACACAGTAGGTGCTTAATACATTTTTGTTGAATGAACAAATGGATAAGTTTGATATTTATAACAATTTGGTGAGGTTATAAAATTGATGACCAGATTAAAATCCAGATATTCTGATTTCATGGCTTTAATACTTCCCATATCACCAATAATGCCCTTGGACTTGGCCAGCAATGCTCCTTGCCTGGATCCCACATTTTAGACTGTCTTGCTGTGGTGCTCCTCTAGCTGTATCCATTACCATGATATGCAATCTTCAGGGCCACCAAGAGTTTGCCTTGCCTCTTCTAGGTCATGTTCCAGGTACCTGGGGCTCTGGAACGGCCCTGAGTCTGCTGACAGGCCTGCACTGGCTTCTTCCCTAGGTCTGTCTTCTACTCTTGACCTGGGCCTGAGGGATAGTCAAACGGGGGTTGTTTACGGGAGGTATGGCTGGAGCTTGAACATGTGGACCTGGGTGATCCACACACATGTGTATAAAGTCCCTGGTGGTATAGGATGGAGTTGGGACAGAAGAAAATGGGTGCAGGCACAAGAAGAGTAAGACTATGAGCTCGAAATGAAAATATAATAAGTGAAATTAAAAACTTAATGGACATTAAACAGTAGGTTAAATACAACTGAAAAGAGAACTGACGAACTAAAAATGAATCTAAATAAATGATCTGGAATGCAACACAGAGATTGAGAAATGGAAAATACAAATCAAGGTTAAAAGACTTGGAGGATAGAGTTGAGATGGTCAGGAGTTCCAGAAGGAGATAACAGAAAGAATGAAAAAGATATTATGTTCAAAGTGACAACTGCTAAAACTTTTCTAGAAAGCATTGAAAGATACCTATCCTCAGATCCAGGAATCCCAAAGAATCCCTAGCATGATAAAAAGAAAAGAAGAGACAGAGAAGATCCTAAAAGCACCCAGAAAAAAAGTCCGATCATATACAAAAATGATATTGATGGTGATTTCTTAACCACAGCAACAAAATAGAAGCCAAAAAAAAAAAAAAAGGAATAAGATCTATAATGTGCTGACAAATGCTTTATACCTCCCAAACAATCTTTTAAGAATAAAGATGAAATGAAGGTATTTTCCAGACAAACCAAAACTGAGTTTGCCACCAGCGGATTACCACTAATAAAATGATAAAGGCTGCATTTCAGACAGAAGGAAAATTATTCCAGATGGAATATGTTATTTGTAGAAAGAAATGGTAGGCAAAGGGATTAGTAAATATAGAGCAAATATAACCAAATGTTGTCCATATAAAACAATGAGCCATTTAATATTAGAAAATCATTTGATCTTACACAAAATACAGAAAATACATGGAATGAAATTCAGTATCTGTTCATGAAAAAAAATGCTAAGAAATTAGAAAAAGAAAGGAATTTCCTTAACCTGATAAAGGACAGTGATAAATGTCTACAGCAAACATCCTTCTTAATAAGGAAATGTTCAAAGAATTCCCTTTAAGATAAAAAATGGATCTGTTCACATCCATTTTCATTCCCCTTATTCTACACTGTTGTGGAGGTGCTTACTATTGCAATAACATAATAAAAAGAAATAAAACCATCATTTGCAGGCAATATGATAGTGTATGCAGAGAACCCAAAAGAATCTACAGATAAATCACTAGAACTCATAATAGTTTAGCAAATATGCTGGCTATAAAAATCAATCTATAAAAGTCAATTTTATTTTTAATATAAGCAACAGTTAGATGAAGTATTAAAAATAAAATAATACCATCAAGTACTCAGGAACAAATCCAACAAAAGATGAGTAAGACCATTATTGAAAAATTATAAATCTTGACTGAATGACATTCAAGAAAAAATGTCTAAGTGGAAAGATATGCCATATTTTATGCTAGGAAGACTCAACAGTGTTAAGATAGCAATGATCAACATAATTACAAAAAAATTTCCAACAGAATTTTACATGGTATTGACAAGCAAATTCTAAAATCTATTTGGAAAAACAAAGGACAAAAAAAAAAAAAAAAAAAAAAAAAAAAAAAAAAAAAAAGCCTAGATTTTTCTGAAGAAAAAAATGAAAAATGGGGGGACTTGCCCTACTAGATCTCAAGACTTACTCTGAAGTTATAGTAATTAAGATAGTGTGGTATTAATGCTAGGGACAGACATACAGACCAATGGAACAGAAGAGAAAACCTAGAAGCAGATACATGTATATATAGAACAGGCATTGCAGAGCAGTGGGAAAGCATGAAGTATTTTTTAAAAATGGTACTGGACAACTCATAATCTGCGCAGAAAAAAAGTGAAATTGTATTCCTATCTCACATCATACACAAAACTTAATGCTAGGTAGATTAAAGCCTCAAAGGTGAAAGGCAAAAGCATAAAACATATAAGAGATAACATAGGAGAATGTATGGTTGATAAATATGACTAAGGATTTCTGTTCATCAAAATATACCAAAAGGAGGGAGGAAAATGCAAGCCACAAACTGGGAGAAATTGTTTGCAACATATAAAACTGACAAAGGATTAGTATACAGAATATATAAAGCATACCTAAAAATCAAAAAGAAAATTACATACACACAAAATCCCAAAACATAGGAAAATGGGTAAAAGACTTGGAACAAGATATTTTACATTAGACTAAATAGGAATAGACCATAAATACGTGAAAATACACCTATCCTGATTAGTAATAGAGATATACAAACTGAAACCACAATGAAACACCATTTTTCAACCATCAGATTAGCTAAAAATTAACAAGTTGGATGATAGCAAGGGTTGGCAAGGTTGTGAACAGGGACTCTCATTCACTCTTGGTGGGCGTGTAAATTGGTACCACCACTTTGTTTGGCATTACTCTAGATCCAGTAATTTTAGACCTGCTGTGTGCCCTGGAGACTCTGCATTCTTACATGAATGCAAGAATATTTATAGCGGCAAGGTTTGTACTAGCAAAAAACTGTTATTTCTCAAATGCCCATCCACACTTGAATGGATAAATTTGAGACATTATATTCATACAATGCAACAATATATAGCAATAAAAATGAACCCAGTTATATGCATCAACATGCATGAATTTTAAAAGCATCATGTTGAACCAAAGAAGCAAGTCACAAAATACATTTACTATGATTCCATTCATATAAAAGTTGGAAATAGCAAAACAGAACTATATCTTACATAGGGTTACACAACTATGTGGTAAAACTACATAGAGAGAAAATGGAATAGTACAAAATTCAGGATGAAATGTATGCGTGGTGGTGGGTGGGCTGCCATCAGGGAGAGGCACTGGAACCAGTACTGCTATTCTAACTGCTAACATGGGTGGTGGGTATGCAGATCTTCATTTTATTATAATTATTAAAATATTACATATATGTAGTGTTTACTCTTTCTTATGCATACATCAAAATAAAATTTTAAAAAAATGCAAAACAGTGAAAATTGAGTGATTAAGTTGTGGAAATCATGAATGTCACCAACAGGACCAATGTGAACAAAACAAATGGAATGTTATACAAATAGTTATTTGTGACTTGGGTTAAGATTTCCAGTGTTTTCATTATACATGAAAAAAAAAGACGCTATATCGCAAATAACTCAGAGAAGTGAAAGTGGTGTACTCCGGAAAACCGCATTAGACAACTCAAAAAGGGTCTCTGGTGATGAAAATCACAAAGATATTGAAGATGAATTAAAAGACGTTCTTTAAAATAATTTTCCATGGAATTACAGTGAAAAAATTGCTTTTAAATTAACATTATTTTATGTGATTTAACTGTGATTGCTTAATTTATACATTAAATAATGCAGATAGACATTTACTCCCCACAATTATAAAACTATATATATATTCAAGCTGGCCAAAAAAACTTTCTTTCCAATCTTCACGTTGAGATCACAGAGTTATATTCCACACACACGGTTAATATATGTGTCAAGATGGAAATGGTTTTTACCTGGAATGAATTTTTGCCATTTCTGATCCACATTGTACTTCACACAATGATTTCCTGAAGGAAATATAATGATCTGTTCGTCGAAGAAGAAGATATTGTTGACCACGTGGGCTCGAAGACCAAAAACATGCAGCGATTGAGCAACCACAGTAGACATGTTCCCGGGCCAAAGAGTTCTGCTACAGACCAAGCGTAGCTGGTGAGAGTAGATCGCGACGCTTGCCCCCGCCCCAGGACCTGCCCTCGTCCGCCTTCAGGGCACGCCCCTATGGCCCCGCCCCGCCCTGGGATCCTTCTTCGCCCCGCCCCCAAGTTCTCCCCCCGCCCCACCCGCGTGGTTCCTTCCCTCTTTTCCTCCCTTTGCTCCCTCGGGGCTTCCAGTTCCTCCGGAAGACTCCTAGGTACCCTGTCCCACCTTTCGCTTCTTCTCTCTGGGTCACCAGAACACGCTTGTATCCAGGGCTACTACCCCTACGGATCCCAAGAGAACCGGACACTCCCAGACGCCAGAGCGGTTCCTATAGCAACATCAAACCGGAAGTGTGGGCTTGCGGCCGGAAGCGGAAGCCCTGATCAAGAAGTTTAGCTACAACTGTGAGTAGTTTGCCTGGGTGCTGGTCGTGTCCACGTGGAGTCGCAGGGTGAGGGTAGAAGGCTTAAGGCAGTCAGCTGCGGCGAGAGCCACCCTTTGCCAGCTGCGCGGGTGTTGGGCTACTCCGTTTCTTCCGGCAGGTGTTTGTGCGTGAGTGCTGCGAGATGGACACTCCCCCGGTTTCGGGTTCGGACTCGGATTCTGATGATTCTCTTGTCACAGACAGGGAGGTAGGTGTCAGCCGAGCTCGCGGGTCTGGGCTTGACTCGGGATAAGGGCCCTTACTCCACTGGTTCTGACCGCTGATTGTGTCCTGTAGTTGCAGGATGCGTTTTCCCGAGGGCTCCTGAAGCCAGGCCTCAATGTCGTGCTAGAGGGGCCGAAGAGAGCAGTGAACAACGTGGTGAGCTGGGGCGCCGGGTCGGGAGGTACTCGGAGATGGGAAATAGGATGTGCACTAGGCACTGCTGTGCTTGGGAGCCTGAGTTCTTGCCCCAGGGGAAGACGCAACTTGCGCATTGCCACGGAGGTAAATTGCCTGTTTTGGTACTGAGGGGTTAACTCCTTGTCCATTGGCCTAGCTAATGGATTTGGACTTGGGAGAAACAAACTCAGGGTTTCTTTCCCATGACCCGGTGTCTGGATTTCCTAGACTGGCCTGAAACAGTGTTTGGCGGAATTCAAGAGGGATCTGGAATGGGTTGAAAGACTTGATGTGACCCTGGGTCCAGTGCCGGAAATCACTGGACCTCACTCAGCACCGCAGAACGAGGATCAGAAAGCTGTTGATCCTGAAGATGACTTCCAGCGGGAGATGAGCTTGTATGTTTGTTCTCAAGTGTGGGAGAAGTTGGGATCCCTGTGCTAGAGAGTGGGGAAAGAAGAAAGTAGTGAGCCTCTACTCCTCAGGGGCACTGTGGAACATCATAAGCCTGGGAGCAGGGAGGAAGGCTTCTTTTGAGTTAAGTGTTAGAAAAGTTCCCCTGGGTGGAGAGAAGATTCCCTTGATCCACCAGTAACCATGCAAAGTCCAATTTATGGGTTATTTTGAAATATTCAGTTTTAAGATTTCTTTGTGCATTCAAATTACTAGAACAAAAATTTGATTATGGAAGATTCCTTTTTTTTTAATTAAAGAAGTTAGGAGTTTACAAAAATATCATGCATAACATACAGGATTCCCATATATCACCATGCCACCAACATCCTTGCATTGTTGTGGAACATTTGTTACAAATGATGAAAGAACATCATCAAAATATTACTACTAACTATAGTCCATAGCTTACGTTTGGTGTATTTTCCCCAGAAATGACCCTATTGTTAACACCATGTATTAGGATTGCATATTTGTTGTAGTTCATGGGAGAACATTCTCATATTTGTACTGTTAACCAAAGTCCATCATCCACCCTGGGGTTCACAGTGTTATATGGTCCCATGCCTTGTACAATCTATCCAAAGTGTATACTCAGTGGCTCAGTTTCATCAGAGAGTTGTGCTGTCATCACCTCACTCAATTCTAGAATGTTTCCATTACTCCAAAAGGAAAAACCCCGTACATCCTTATATCCCCCTATTGTTGACCCGTAGCATTGATATAGTATCTTCTTTGCCATTGATAAAAAAAATAATAACTGCTAATTTTAGTCCATAAGTTACATTAGTTGTATTTTTCCTATGTATCACCATATTCTTAACACCTTGTAATAGTGACATACATTTGTTCCAGTTCATAGAAGAACATTCTTGTATTTGTACTATTAACAACAATCCTCATCCACCACTAAGTTCACTGTGATATAGTCCCTAATTATTCTCTAGTTTCCTTTCAATTGACAGTTATGTCCACAGACTACCCCTTTCAGCCACAATCACATTTATAAACCAGCAGTGTTAGTTATACTCACTAACTAACACATTTACAATCAACTTATTAAAAATTCTACATATATTAAGCATCAGCTCCCCTTTCTCAACCATCATTCTATCTCCTAGTAACCTGTACTCTAGAGTTTAACTCCATGAATTTACTCATCATATTTGGTTCATATCAATGTGACCATACAGTCTTTGTGTCTTTTGTGTCTGGATTATTTCATTCAACATAATGTCCTCAATGTGGAAGGTTCTCTAGTGAATAGGAATTCATAACTGGCATTCGTTTTTAGACTAATGGGCACTGTTAGAGTGGTCATTCTCTTAAATTACTATTTTAAGTTACATTCCTCCTTTAAAAAATGGTGTATAGCTAATTCTCCTAGAGTCCCAATTAATGAGGTTTTAATCCAGTTTTTGTTTGTCTTGCTGATGGATGTCAGATGTTGAAAGTCTTTCTGACCTTGGATAATGAGAGGTAGTGAGTGGCAGTGAGAAGGGCCTCTCTCCCTCGGCTCCTTTCACACTTTGTCCTACATTCTCAGCTACCGCCAGGCCCAGGCCACAGTGCTTGCAGTGTTACCCCGCCTCCATCAGCTCAAAGTCCCTACCAAGCGACCCACTGATTATTTTGCAGAGATGGCCAAGTCTGATCAGCAGATGCAGAAGGTAAGAAACAGGGAAGTTTTTCTCTGTAAAGCTGTAAGTTTTGAACTTTGTGTATTCAGCTGGCTTATCTCTTATAATGTTTTAAAAAGATAGATATAAATCCAATAATGGGAAATTAGTTGTGAGAGGACAATTAATATCCCTTCCAGAGATTGTCCACTCCAGACTCCTGCCAGTCACTGCCAATTATCCAAATACAGGGATGATGTTTCCCTAAATTAAGCAATTAAGGGGCAGAGGTGGGGGTGGGGAAGTGCTATAAGACATGTGGTCCCTAACGTAAAGATAGCCTTTTGCTTTCCTTGCTGGCATGGTCATGGTGTGTAGAAAGAATAGTTCTTGTCCTGCCATTTGCAGTGAGCAGTGCTATAACTTGTAGCCAATTTACTTCTCTCAGGGCCTCAGTTTCCTCTTCTGTAAAATGAGGGATTAATCTCAAAGTCCATAGGGCTCAGACATAATATAATTTAAAGTGGAGTAAAACTTGGTCCCTGTTTAACTTTGAGAGGAAGAGAATTGCCAACTTCTAATCCAAGATATATTTTAATAGTCCCTTGGGTCTCAAGCTGGATTTCAGGGAGCTCTTGTCTTGGCATTACCCAGAGAGGCTGATCTAGAGATGAGCCTAGGCACATCTCTGTACATTCACACTGACAGGTTCTCCTCCCTTGACCATGTGTATGTGGGATAGTGCGGCTGCATGCTGGTTTAACCTCAGGCTGCAAGTTGACAACACTTTGTGTTTTAGATTCGACAGAAGCTGCAAACTAAACAGGCTGCCATGGAGAAGTCTGAAAAGGCGAAGCAACTGCGAGCACTTAGGAAATATGGAAAGAAGGTGAGAGGGAAAATGTGTGGGAACAGGATGGGGCTGAGTGTGTTTGTCAGATCAGATTGCCGTGGTCTGATTTGATAATCTCATAGTGGAGTATGTGGGCTAATATCCACCAGCACAATCTTACCTTGACACCAGTATGTTATCAGGAGTAGTGTGGCAACTGCAGGTGTGTCAGTCACCTCTCTGGGCTTTAGTTTTCACATGTGTACAGTGAAAAGTTAGGTTTATATCAGTAGTTTTCAGACCTAACTGTGCAGTGAAATCCCCTGGGGAAGTTTTTCAAAATGGATATCTGGGCTTCAGAATTGCTAGGAATCTGTGTGTGTCTGTCTCCTACATTCCCCACCTTTGGGAGGAAGAGAATTGCCAACATCTAATCCAAGATATATTAACTACCACCCCCACCTCCCAAACAGCTCCCCAGGTGATTCTGATATGCATCCTGGCTTGCGAATCATTGGCCTAGCTGATTGTAATGTCCTTCTAAGGAACTGTATTGCTGGATTGTCATTCACTGACAGAAAAAAATGGCACCTATGTGTTTGAACTATGAGAGTCTGAGTTTTAATGTAAAACCAGATCAGCCATGCCATACAACCTTTTCTTGGTTTTCCTTTTTTATTTCATGACCATCTGAAAAAGAGGATGGCAGGAATTAGGGTTGTGGGAAGAAATGAATGTGAGGAGGATCAGGGAGGGTGTTAAGACTCTGTCAGCATTATGGACAGAAACATTTATGATCCTGGGTGTGAAGCTGTTGTCCACACTTGGAGTCATTTCACTGATTTGACTCATCCTCTGTGAAGCAGATTAGTGTCCTTTCCTCTGCAAAAGGTCAGCTAGGGATTTGTGGTTTCTCTCTTCTGGTGGGGGCCTCTCAGGGTAGCTGAGATCACCGCAAAGGTGTAGGCAGTTGGCTTAACATAACCAAATTTAGTAAAAGCAAAGAAAAACCCAGACTGACCTATTCATGGTTTCTAATTTGAGGAAACCGTAGAGCAACCGTTCTCAACTGGGGGTGATTTTGCCCCCCAGGGGACATTTGGGAACGTCTAGAGACCTTTTTGGTTGTCATACCTTGGGGAGGTAGGTAGAGGCATCTGGTGAGTAGAGGCCAGGGATACTACTAAACATCCTACAGTGCACAGGATAGTCCCCACCACAAAGAATTATGCTGTCCAAAATGTCAGTACTGCTGAGATTAGGAAACCCTGCCTTAGAGTATAAGCCTCTTTTTTTTTTTGTCTTTTAAAGTTTTTTGTTTTTTGGAGCGATTGTTTTTTCTCTTATCATTTGGTACTTTCATAGCTAGTAACAATAAGGTAGATATTTAATATGCTCAAATATAATTAATGGGGAAAACTGGATGTATACCTAAGCATGATTTGCTACAATTTCTTAGTCAGGATCATAAAAGGGGAAAGAGTGCAGCTTTGAGTCAGATTGCCTAGGTGTGAATCTCAGCTCTGCACTTGTTGCTTTGTGACTTTGTGTAATGGAGCGAATCATGTCACCCACAAAGACATGTTCAAGTCCTAATCCTTGGTCCTGTGGATGTGAACTCATTTCCTGTATATAGGGTTGAGGAAGATGTTATTAGTTAAGATGAGGCCACATGGAATCAGGATGGGCCTTAATCCAGTATGCTTAGAGTCCTTACAAGCAGAGGAAATTTGGGCATAATAATGGGAGCTAGACGGGGTGAGAGATGGCCATATGACGGAGGCAGAGATCTTGAGTTATGGATTGCCAGGAAGCTACCACCAGGAAGTATGATGCTGCTGAATCCAGAACTGTGAGACAAGAAATTCCTGTTGTTAAAGCTGGCCAGCTTGTGCTACTTTGTTATAGCAGCCCTGGCAAACTAAGACACTTGGTAAGCTATTTAACCTCTCTGTGCTTTCAGTTTAGGGGATAATAAGTATTTCCACTCTACTGGCTTGTTGTAAAGATGAACTTAGAGCTCTGAGCATAGTTTTTGGTACATAGTAAATGTTAATTGGTAGTAGTATTAATCATGGTGTTACTGTTGAGAGACTGTGGGTCCTTGGAGTGATGGTTTGGAATGGGTTTAATGGGCCTTGTGTCTCTATCACAGGTGCAAACAGAGGTTCTTCAGAAGAGGCAGAGAGAGAAAGCACATATGATGAATGCCATTAAGAAATACCAGAAGGGTGAGTACAACTCTCTGAGGGTGTAGGGGAACAGGGGTACCTTAGAATTAATTCTAACACATTGGACTTTGAAACCTTCTTGATTGATTTGGAACTGTTGAACCTAAGACTTGGGAATGGTGTGGGAGCAAGGTTTGTCTCTCAAAATCAGTTTTTGAAAGTAGCAACCTTATTTTGAGGTTTAAACTTTTCTTCTTAAAATGCGACGGTATTAATCAAAGCACTTCTTCACTCACAGGCTTCTCTGATAAACTGGACTTCCTTGAGGGAGATCAGCAACCTGTTGCCCGGGGCAAGAAGGAAGGCGCCAAGGGCCAGCAGATAAAGAAAGGGTAAGGAGTGATTTTGTTTTGTTTTGTTTTGTGGTATGTGGTGTTCATGAGTACAGCAGGGTAACTCCACCAAGAATGGCTTCAGATTGACAGAGTGCCGCTGCTGCCTGCAGCCAAGACTTAGAGTGCTGCATGATTGGTCCTTTTAACCATATCAGTCTTTGAAGACTAAAATAAGGTAACTTAAGCATATGGCACATTTTAAGTCAATGCTCAGTAAAATTTGATTTCCCATCATGAAGCATGATGGCACAGTCCTAGAGTCCAAGAACCTAGGTTCAAATCCTGACTCTAACACTCATTAGGAGGGTAGCTTTGAGCAAGTTACTTTACTTCTCTAAATATTAATCTCCTCATGTATTAAAATGAAAAAATAGTATGTGCTTCATAGAATTATGAAGATTAAAAGGGATAATATTTGGTATTATTGTTATTCTTTTTAGTCCAATTTTATACACACCTGGATGCCAGGCCTGGGGGAAATGATAATTTCCATATAATTTAGTAAGTGCTACGATAGAGGTAGTTAGAGGGCAGTGTATAAGCACATAAAAGGAACACCTGATCCAATTTGGGGACGGCTTCCTGGAGGACGGGTCCCACCTGAGCTGAGTCCGACAAATGAGTAAGAGTTAACCAGAAAATAAAAGGAAAGCAGATTTTGGGAAGAACTTGAATGAGAAAGCATAGAGATGTGAACAGCATAGGTTTGTGTGAGGAATAGCATACATTTGTCATTACTGGGGATAAAATGTGAGGCAAGGAATGGTGAGATGTGGCTAGAGAGGAGGACCAGGGCCGAGGCACAGACAGCATTTGTTTGCCATGTTGAGGAACTTGGAGTTTAGCCAGTAGGCCATGGGAAGGCTACTTCCCATTGGGTTTTACTCAAAATAATGAGCAGGCCATATTGATGTAAAAAGATGAAGCTGGTTCTCCTGTAAATGATGGATTTGAGGAAGACGGAAATTGAATAGGGGACTATTACAAAAGTCTGGATGAGCAATGGTAATGATCTGGAAAGTGATAATGGGGACAAAGAGAAGATGGATTGAAGGAATATTTAAAGGATTAAATTGGCAGGGTTTAGCAATTGAATTGTGTCTAGACAGTGAGAGGAAGAACCAAGGCTGACCCCCAGGTTTCTAGCCTGAGTGGCCAGGTAGATGGTAGTACCTCGTCAGGTTAGGGCACATGTATGGGAGGTGAACCCAGTCTAGGAAAGGAGATGACATGCGATTTTGAAGATGCTGAATTTGAGATTCCTGTGAGATGACCAGTTTTAAAATTTATTACATCTGAATGTTAACTCCATGTATATATCCTTCAGAGGAATAAAAACAACTGAGGGTGATTTAGCAAAATTCAGTTACGATAGAAAGCTTTCCAGGGACAAGCGGTGAGCCACGTTAATGCATGTGGGTCCTTTCCTGTTTCTTGCTTCGTTTTCCTGCTCTGGTGATTAAAACCCTGAATAGATGACTTGCCTGGGGAGTTTGTAAGTAAGAACGCAGGGCCAAGGTCGAGGCTCCGGGCAGTCTCAGAGTCTTCTGTAAGGGGCTTTGCTTACGGAAAGGAAACTGAGGTATTGTTGGACCATGAGATTCATTAGGCTCTGCAGTGCTGTGGGTAACCTGTAGGACCACTTTTTTCCAGGCCCAATGCCAAACGACGCTATAAAAATCAAAAATTTGGTTTTGGCGGAAAGAAGAAAGGCTCCAAGTGGAACACTCGCGAGAGCTATGATGATGTATCCAGCTTCCGGGCCAAGACAGCTCATGGCAAGGGCGTCAAGAGGCCTGGAAAGAAAGGATCAAACGTAAGTGAGCCGGGGGCCCGGATGAGGGGCTGGGATCCTCTCCCACCCCACACCTACCCTCTCCCTTTCTCCCTGTGCATTGTGAGCCCAGGGCTAAAGCCAAGCTGCTGTGTGACCAGATGTGGTATTTCTTTTTCTGTAGAAGAGACCTGGGAAACGAACGAGAGAGAAAATGAAGAACAGAACACGTTAAGCAGCACCTTTGTATACAGTGAACCAAGGAAAAAGGGGCTAAAGACTTGGAATTTTATTATATGATTGGATTCCTTCTGTTGGTTAGTTTTGTAAAAAAAATATTTAAAGAAAAATTATGAAGAAACACAAACCCTTGGTTAAAAACTCATGAATAAAAGGTTTGGAAGTTCCTTTATATACTAAATAATAATGCTATTTATCATAATTTGTGTCCCAATTGACTTCCTCTTCCCCATCCTTCCAAATAGTTTTCACTAATTTTAGATGTCAGTAACCAGTGTTTCTGTCTCTGGTTGTTTAAATACCAATCTCTGTAGAGCTAAATGTACTGTGATGAAGTTTCCATTGTGGTACAGCTTTTGGTTTTCCGTTGTGTTAATAATCGCCTTATAATTTTACACTTGCCTCATTTTCCTTTTTTATCTTTTTCCCCCAGATGCGTCATCATTTTATCCACTTTATAATCTTCCTGCTACAACCTAGGTCTGCCATATAACTGTCACCCTGCCTCTTTTCTAGACCTGGGTTGGATTTACTTTCTCCTGGATCCCTTATTTTCCTCAATTTTAACTTATGACGTCTTCTTTTATTGGGTAGCATTTTCCAGTATCTGCCTAAGAAAGGGAATATAGGAGGCAAATTTTTTTTTATCTCCTTGCATTTCTCAAATTGCCTCCATTCTGTTCTCACTCTTTTTTTTTTTTTTTTTTT